>PRKT01000105.1:15344-33132 GCA_003671525.1 Saccostrea glomerata | reverse complement strand
TTTAGTGAGTGCACAAGCACCCTTGATCAACAAAGTCTGAACATTTTGCATCTTCTTATCGGAAGATTTTGTAGTTGGGCTCAAAAAATCCCAAACCATTTGGTTAGTTTTCACAGTCACTAATGCTGAACAGTTTTCAGGACGATTTGTCGTTTTTAGAAGCTCATTATATCGTTCTTCCTCGATTCCCTCTCGGAACCAATCTGTCACGAGATTAGCTAGTTCATCATCAATAGGTTTATCACAAGTCTCTTTAACTTTAAGTTTCTTACCGGCATTAACGTACTTGTTGTCCGTATCAGTCAGAATCTCGTCTAATGCGCGCTTCCTCGAAGCCGCTTCACCGGAAGTACCCGGTTCGTCCGGGGTATCGTCCTTCGATCTTCATATTCTAGGTAATCATAATCATACAGATTTTCTAGCTCTGTCATACGATCGTCTTGTTTCTTTTGATTCTCTTGAATCGCTTTTAATATGTTGAGAATCTCATTCTCGTTATTTGGCGCGGAACTATCATGTCCTCCGCCATGACCACGAGAACACGTGGAAGCGCCAGTCGAAGTCGACGAACTGGACGACGAACGTAAGTTAGACGGTGTCTTCTCCGAAGACGATGATTTGTTCGGGGCTTTTTTCTTTCCCTTGACCGGTGCTTTATCATCGTCAGGGTTAGCATGGTTAGGAGCGTCTGCCATGACGCACGTGGTTTGAACTTTCAAAACCGATGAAAAAATATCTGACCACGTCAGACGAAATCGCCCCCGAATACTGATCTGACCACGTCAGAAACAAATTTGAACTCTGAAAAAGTTCTAAGAAGATATTGACCTCGTCAATATGTAAAAAAAATATCAAAATTGATCGAGCAAGTTAGACCACGTCTACTCGCTCCGGCTACTTGCAGTTCAATGACTTGGCGGCTGCGCAGTACTATTCACATTATCTCGGAAGTGACGTTTACGAAAAATAATTTAAATAGTTTTAAAGCTGAAATAATGTGTTTCCAAACTAAAAGGTCCCCTACATATTGGTTCCTTAAATTTATTTCATTTATTTAGCACACGGGACGGGTACATAGAATGGGGGGGGGGGGGCTTAACCAACAAAATAAAGGTAAACACCAATTTTCAATGCCTATATTATGTATATATTTGCAATAAAAAGGGGGGCTAAAGCCTATGTATTATACTTGAATTACAGTAGAAATAAAAAGATTTACTTGTTATGTACTCTATCCAGAAATAAAAATGTCAAATATTACTTCTTTCATGTAAACAGGGATGTATACACTATATATTCAATTTCAATATAACTTGTATAGCCTTATGACTCCCTTCCCAAATACTCTTACAATTATGAGACATACTTTTTTTCTTTCTTAAAATAGGAATTAGAAATAGGAATATTTTTAATGAAGGCATTTGTCAGAGAGATCAATCTAACGTTGTCTCCAAAAAGGCAATAACTGGGTCCATAGGACATTCATCCTTCAACGATAGAATATTTTATCTACATTTGTCATCATATTTTACAGGGATCCAGCAGATACGGAAAAAGGGACAACACTTCGACTGAATGTGTCATCCATATACCGGTATAGATCTGTTCTGTTCATGAGGCATACATACTGTAAATGTATTACATTTGGCGTGTACAATATTTTCAATTTTCAACAATTAGCATACTATTAGATTCGATTTAGCGCAATCTGAATGTGCTAGTTATTAAATTCATGTACACGACATTTAGTGATGTACTTGGATAGGCGGACTATGTTTTCTGCTAAATAAAATATATGGCTAAATGTACTATGTTTACATTATACGAGGGTTGTCCAAAAAGTTCGTGGACAGTGACGTTTTTGTGAAAATAAATGGCTCCATATAAATCTGTTGTATATCAAAATATTTCTCATGAAAAAACAAGTCAGAATGATTTAATTTTTATTGATGAAACGTAATATTTTTGTAAAGATCGGGATCTTTAGAGGTCGCAGATAGTGCGCACGGACCAAAGTTAAAATGGTATAAACTCTGATTTAAAGTGATCGGATTAAAATGATTTTTTTTCTGTAAAAAACAAGTCAAAAATTAATAAAACTTTTATGTAACACAAATAAAGACGCTATAATCATTTTATGATATCTTATGTATCGCTAACTATATAGACAACGAAAATACTAAAAGAAAACCATAACAAGTACATGTTAAAACTCAACAGAAAAAGCGACGTCGGCTGTCCGCACGGGACAGCGTCCGATAAAATAAAATTAAGTTTTATAACAGTTGAAACGATCTAAGAGACAAAATATTTCTTAAAACAACTCAAAATTATTGAAATATATATAGTGTATCGATTTGGGATTGGTATATACATTTTTACAACGAAATGTACAAATGCGAAGACACTGAAAGAATTTGAAAACACACGTAATTTACTGAAAATGGAGATTTCTATTCATGACGTTGTTATAAATCTAGCGCAGCGTCGGACTGGGCTGTGCAGTTTGAGTATACAAACTGTTTATTTAGATGACGCTCGTAAATTTTTGTGCATTGCTTTGAATTTTGAAAATTAAAAAAAATAATAATTTATACTTAAACATTATTGCTAGCACTTCGAAGTGCGTTGCGCCTTAAATACGAAATGTAGTGTGAGTCCATGGACATGTGTAAAGTCAAAATCCGAATGTTTGACGTTATAATGAAATATATGCGTAACGTCAGACTGGTCCCTGCGCAAACCCTACGATCTTTAAAGACCCCGATTTTTACAAAAATATTGAGTTTCATCAATAAAAATTAAATCATTCTGACTTATTTTTTCATGAGAAATATTTTGATATACAATAGATGCACATGGAACCATTTATTTTAACAAAAACGTCATTGTTCACGAACTTTTTGGACAACCCTCGTATATAGTATATCTCATAATTCTTATACTCATGAAGAGTGTGACAACTTCCAAGTAGTTAATGATGGAATTTATTTTCTTTTGTATTGGGTAAATTTTAGGCTGCACTTTTTTCTTTCTTCATTATCAAACCTACTTGTTCATTTATTTATCAAATTCATGAAAGCTCACATACAATGGTAAATAAATTAAGTTGAATGAACCATAATACTAGTTAAATTTGGCACATACTTTCTTATTATTTAAATATCAAATTTGATTGGTAAAAACATTTGTTAACAATTACTTTTCTCCTTCGGTGTGCCTAACATTACATCCCCATGATTCAAAATGCACGTTGATAGGTACATGTAACTTCTCCATAAAAATAGCTAACTGTGCAGAGTGTTTGCACACTTGTTTCAACTAATAACATTTTCTTAAAAATACTTCAGTGTAACAAGACAAATATTGCATGTTTATTTTGATACACTATACATGAACTTGAGATAAAAATTAAGGAAGTTGACTTTGTATATTTGCTTGTTACTTGTGTAATTAGTTATATATACATATATATTTAGGATGTACACATGCATAATATATCACATGACTGTTAATATTTGAGAAATTATTCATTTTTTGTGTAGATGCTCACTTCCACTTTAATACATTTGCCAGGTTCTTGTGAAAAGTGTTTTATTTGGCACCATTCAGCTACAATTACCCAATGTACTCTTTGTCGGTGGAATTGTGACCTCATTCAACTGCTCATGACACTGCTAAATGGCAGAGAATTTTCTTCTGAGACAAGTAAATTGTTTCAAACATTTTACACCTGCAGGTTAGTACTTATAAAATTTTGTTTGAAGGAAATTAAAGGCTAACAAGATCTGAAAATATAAGCCATATGTAGTACAAAAGTGTTGATACAAGTCATTTAAATTTTTCATTTCTTTGCAGGTAGTGATGAGTGCTACTGAAGTTTTTATCAGGATCTCGTCCTACATCATAGGTACAACTGGTCATTGTGATTTCTTAAATAAGAGGACATATTGTAAAGGCGCCTAGGCGGTTACATATGTACACGTGGCTCCAAATGATGCTTGACTGTTTTCCTTCGCTTTATACGTAAACCTGGCTTGGTCTCTGATGCAGTAATATAGAGCCATGTCATGTTTTAAATCCAATCTTCCCATGCACAAAGTGCTGTAATAAAATGATTTTGATTTAGATATATATTTTTTGTTTTTATAAAATGTAACAAAACATTTTACAGAAATTAAAATACTGTACAAGTGGAAATTTTAGCGAGATCATGATGCAAATTTAGTGATTTGTCCTTAAAGTTTGGTATTTTCTATTTAGCGAGAAGCAATTGTAGCGATTTTTTAAAGCTTACTAACTTTATAATATTTGTATATAATTTTCATTAACATAATTATTAATTATTAAATTACAACTTAAACACATTTAATTTTCAGTGATATTCAATTTTAGCAATCTCAGAAACCTAGCTGATAATGCCTCGCTAAAAATTATGCTTATAAGATATTAAAACTACCAATTAAATAAGAATCTTAAATGAAAATCTTTTGAAGATTTTGCTTGTCAATTCTTTGCTGATAGGGTTACTTACCTTTAATAATGTCATGACAAGTGAGGCACATGGCTGGTCTTCACGCTGGATGAGTTCTTGATCAAATCAGTGATTTCCTAAGATTTCCAGATAAGCTGACAAAAACCTGCAATTTAGCAAACTTCTGTAAAATGTCATTCGAATTATCGCACAGTTGTTCCAGTATGCATTACTGATAATTTAGGTGTAATGAGTTATAAATCTGGTAAATATCCATTTACTGGATATTTAATACAAATCTTAACCTTCTTCATTAAATTTTTTCAATTTTTTTACAAGAAAAACAGACTAAAAATTGTCCTTTTTATACCAAAAAATGTTTAAGGCCTTTTCATAAAAAAAATTTGATTTAAAAATATTTGTTTATCACACTGTATTTTTATATCCAGAGTGCCCCTACTAAGGCCAACAATAACAAAATGATTTGTTTGATGTACTCAGACTGACCCATTAAAATCTGCCCTACCATTAGTAATCATTTTTTCAGCACTTCAATTTTTTTGAAAACATCAACAGATTTCTGAGTCTGTGATTTTTAATATGACAGTTATCAATGTTTTTCAATACTGTAAGGCAAAAAAAAAAAAAAAAAACCCTACCAACTAATCTGGATAGTCTGGATACAAACACATATTATACACTTATCCCATGGTTGTGAGTGGGATAGTCTTTTATCAAACCCGCGAAAGGAACTATTCCACGAGGGCTTGCCCGAATAGCTCCTGTCAAGGGTTTGATGAAAGAGCTATCCCACTCACAACCATGGGATAAATGTTTTATTATACTGATGTAAATTATAATTTCTAAGGTTTGAATTTTCTTTGGAGTTAGATAATACTGCAAGAATGAGCCGAAACCCTGATGACGTCACAATGCTACTGAAGTCATTATGATATCATCAGGCTATGGTTTTATCTCTGGAAATCAAAATTGGCGTCAAACATTGCATGAAAACTTTCCAAGGGGTGGGTAGCAAAAACTATACTCCGGGGTATAGCTTTCTATGCGGGGAAATTTTCAGACTATGAAGAATACATGTAGTTATTTTACCCTCTGAACTTTACATAGGAAACATTTTTACAGAAGTATAATAATTAATGATGGCCAATGTTGACAACTTTATTAGTCATTTTATAAAAAAAAATCAATATATGTATATATACATGTAATATTATTATTCATTTAAACTGTATACAAGGGTTTCATCCCATTATATTACTGAGGTGATTACGTTGCACACTGTGGGACATGGAGACGTGGATACTTCATATGAGACCGTTTATACTATGTCACAGGTACTGGCATGAAAAATATCCCTCACTGCTTAAATTGACAATGGCCCCGAGTATAGGACAAAATTTACATCTCTCCACCATCAAGTGGGTGCGTCTCCATACGAGTAAAAAATTCTTGAGAGGGAAGTTAAACAACAATCAATCAATTAATAGTGAGGTGAGATGACAGTATAGATGAATCATGGGTAAATGTCTGAAAGAATACCCTGGGGTGGGCGAGGGTAATGCATTACCCAGGACATCCATGACCTTTTTGTAATATTTTGATATACTATGTCTTATGAAAATAAATTCTATATATATGTCCTAGAACTTATTCTGTTGCATCAATTTCATACCTGTATTTGATTTGCATTTTTAAGGAGGCTTATCATTCAAAGTCAGTTTAGTCTTATGTGCTTGACTGGATCTTTCAGCAACAGCATCTTTCATCTGTGTTACTGCCTGGTTCTCTTGTACTTCTGCTATAAAATAAGTTTTAATGTATATACATGTAATTGTATGAGATCGATGAATAAATAAAGAAGAGAAAATGCAGCGGACCAGACCGGGATTTGAACCCAGGCCCCCTGAAACTCCAGTCAGGTGCTCTACCAACTGAGCTATCTGGCCACCGGCGATCGAACCTGGCTGACCGCCACATTCCTCAATCCTTAAAGGTCTTTGGCCCTCCAAAGACCCCAACCCAGGCTCATCCCTGGCAGGTCTTTCACCTGTCAGTTCCAGGGCATGGCACGGCACCAAATGTAGTAGGAAAGGAGAAATGCACGAAGAAAACTTGTGGCTGGACCGGGAATCGCACCCGAGACCCCTGTATTACTAGTCAGGTGCTCTAACCACTGAGCTATCCAGGCCGATATCCACGGTCTGTTAAGCCCAAACTTCTACACATGAATGGTCATTGTATTGAAGTGATTTGAATTTTGTTAAATGTTGAATGCAGCGAAATACTTCAAATAGGAAAATATAATTATATGAACATTTTATCTTTGGGATATAGATCTAAAATAGGTGATCCGGTGACACACAACATGTAAAACTTTATTCAAACTAGAGGTACTGTGAGCAATGAGCTCACTAAATGATACCCCCCGCCTCCCATATGTTTATAACTGATGACAAAGTCCATGTTTTACTGTGGCCAGGAAACCCAAAATATGTGTCGGATCAAAAAGTAAAATAGGAGGTGCACAATGGCAATATATAATAAAGATCCTGTGAAAGTTTCATCAAATTTCACTCGGCGGTTTAAGAGGAGTTGCGGATAAGAGATAGGTACCCTAAAGCGTAACAGACGGACGGACGGACGTACAGACAGACGCACGGACGGACGGACGGACGGACGGAATTAACGATTACTATATACCCTCCCGCTTTTAAAGCGGGGGGTATAAAAAATATATTTACCGATGCACAAGTGATGCAGCCACAATATGACGTTTGTACCCATCGGACACAGACAAAACTTCTCCTCTATAATCAGCTGATAATAACATTATCGTCCTCGAATTCGAGAAAAATCTGTTAACAAATTTAGGCGAGAGATGATTATAAATCTATTTCATTCGGGTATAAAGTAAAACACTTCATTTTCTCTCAAAATAAACAACCCTTGGGTCCCCAACAGGGCTTCGCCCTGAACCCAATGCATGGGGGCCTTGAGGCGGCCCTCAGGCCCCTGTCTGAATAAAGTTATACCCCCTAATCACAAATCCAGTGCATGTATCCGCCCATGTAAAGGAGGAATGTGTTAAGATTTTGGCTTTATTTAAAAATGTAGGAGAAGTGATTCTTAAAAAAGAAAAGTGTATGAATGCAAGGAAATACTCGCAATGATTCTTTGTGGGTTTTTTTCTAAAACCTGTAGTTATAAGTGTTTTGAATCTCTAACAATTCCATCCTCATAGTATACATTCGCTGAAGAAGATTTGTATTATTCAAAAATGGCAGGAGATAATGTACCAAATAGAAAAAGGTTTTTGCCATCATTTCATATCAGTGTATGCGCGTACTACAGTAAATGTTTTAATCTTGATATTTTTACTCGTTAATAATTGGATCCACGCCTTACCTGATATTTAGCGAGTTTTGATTCACATGCACACTCTGACCTTGTTAGACTTTTCTATCGAAATACGCAATAGCTTTTATAAAGACATATATTTTGAAGAACCACCACCACCCAGGCGATATTGTGTGTCTGACTCTAATATTTCCGTGCAGCTTGTTTTCTAAATCGATAATAGACAAATCGCTCATCGATTACATCCCTAGTCTTTAATTAGAAAATCGCATCATCGTCAAGCATTGACCACTCGGTGCTCCTCAGTTGGCAAGTACCTCGCACTATGGAGCGCAGCGGTGTCAGCCGAGGATTACCGGTTGATTAATGGCAGCCTACATTGGAACTTCACATCCGGAAATCAAACTTAATGTGTCATCTCTCGTGAGAGATGACAATGACAGGGTAGATAATAACGGACTAGGTTTCTACAGTTTCTGATCTTTTTTAAAAAAACATGTAGTACTACATCGGAGAGGTGAGGAATGTTTAAACAAGGGAAAACGTTAAATGATACATCTAATTCATTTGAAACCGCTCGCATGGCTGTTAGAAAATAAATATATTTCTACCGGTCAGAGGCACGTAAAACGTTTGGAGGAAATAAGAATCTTAATTAAGGGTTTTTGGCTGGTGATAAGGTACTTGACACTGCAGTCTGCTTGAAATAACTCCCGTATTTTTACGTGAATTAGAAATAGCGAGAAAAAAATCTAACGGGTGCGTATCATTACCGCTACATTTTAGAAATTTTCATTACCGCTGAAAAACGTTCAGTGGAAAGTATCTAATGAAACACCCGTGCAATCCGCCAAACAGTTAATTCGATTCCGATTTTAAGATCTTTCTTTCCTATTTATTTTTTTTTACACTTTGCAATCCGACACCCTGTCTATTCCGACAAAAATAAATATGTTCCAGTGCATGTCGGATAAGACAAGTTTCACCGTATACATGTACATGTACATTACCGTAACCCCCCGCCCCTGACAATTAAAATAGATGATTCGTGCTACAAAGAAATTAAACCTGCCCTGCTCATTTGAATAAACAGAGTGGATATAATTGGATTGGAATTAAAATATGATATTTCATTAAACGTATTTCCGCGATCAAAAAAGTGCTGATGAATTTTTACCGTTTTTAATACATTAATAACATTTATCCCCAATGGAATTTGATTGCTTTTATCGTTCAGACAAGGATTGGAAATGTTGATAAAATTGTTTAATATTGCATTAAATATTGTTTACATTTTCTAAAGACTAATGAAATACCTGTTAAACATTGCTTCCCTTAAATATATATTTTTTTTCTGTAATAGAATAGTTAAATTATTGTTTTCTACAACAAGAGGTCATATAGGCAGAATGATGACGTAACATGATAATCAGTTTTACTTGTGACGTAATGTGTTAACAGTTGGCCCAAATTAGGCCCGTGGCACTTAACGTAGTATTTGAAAATAGGCCAACGGCACAAAGAATGTTAACAATATTATAAATTCGTTAGTAAAAGATATTTGGTCTAGCAAGAAATAATTGTCATAGAGTTATTTTTTATTCTAAATTGTACTATCTTTAATTTTGCGAATTCATTTGATCTTATCTCTATTTTAGTCTTTTTGAAGGAAATCAAGAGGTCCTGTAAGTATTATGTATCCATTTAGTATTGTATATATAATAATTGGAATGTGAAAAAATTGTTTTAATATTTGGGTGCATGGGAGCATAGATGAATGTCCTTCCAAGCATGGGTTATTTTAGTCATATGTTCCTTGTAACCATAGCAACGATGATTCAAATGCTTGAAAAGTGGGAAATTTGTTTATTGATAACCCTATCTATATAAATTAATTACAGAATTAAACTATGCTTTTCTTAATTTCAATACATAAGACTTAAATTTTTCACTGATTTATTTTTAAGCATTTAACCTACTTTGCGTGTTCCTACCATAACCATAAATATGTTACGCAAATACGCAACCAAACTCTATCATAATCATACATGCAATATGAATATGAGCTCTGCAGTTAAAATACAATAATTAAAAAAATTGTAGTTGAATACTCTTTAGCAATATAATTGATTTAGAATGTATCATAAGTATTAAAGCACATAAACAGATCATTTCCTCTTTGCAGAACTCTCTTACTGATGAATAACCGAAAGTTGGAGTTGCAGCAGAAGTCGGAAAAAAAAAAACGCCATGAAAGCAGGTCCTGTGCGGTCACAGAGGACATGACGGCGCATGCATCAAGCGATTTTAGGTGACTGAAAAGCATTATCTATAGTCCAAAATAGCTGATGTTTTCTTGTTTTTCTTAACTATTTTTATATTTTACGAACAAGCTTAAGGAAAATAACAGAATTTGCGCATTTTCGATACTTGCTAAGGGAATGAAATGTCAAACTCAAAATTTATCTATAGTACAATGCTTATAGTTCTGACCAACATGGTTTTATGGTTTGTTTATAAAATATACAATTCAAAAGAAACATTTCTTTATGACTGTCGAGATTTGTTTTCATTTCGTACGTTTGATTTGATTTGAACATATTTTATTGTTTAGGTGTTACAACAAAAGGATTGGACACAAATTCTTAAAAAATCTCATAAAAAATCAAGTCTTGTATCGAAATGATGAGTGTTTTCTTTTCATCGATAATGATATGGGACTTTTAAAATTTAAGCGGTGTAGCGATATTTTACGTAACTGCTGATTGTTTATATAAAGTTACTCCAAATAAGCAATGGGTACTTGTTGTTCCGGTAATGTTTAAGCAATCGCATCTTTTTGGGCCTTTCCAACGAACTCAAACAATTATTTTGTTGTTTATTTACGCGCAGGTATAAGATAACAAAACACGACATTTCTGATCATACATACGGTATCTATTTTCAGATGTTAAGAAACTAAATTGACATGTCGCTCTGACAAACTCTAAAAATATTTTTTTGTTTTTTTTTCGAGCTTGCTGTAATTATCCAGGAAGGCGGTGTGACTGTAAGGAATGATGTTAAGAATCTTGGCATTTTATGACCAAGGTTTTTCGTGTTCTGAAATGTGTATGTTAGACAATCAATTAAAAAGATAACTTCAGAATCCTGATCTAAGCTGGTATTGCCTGTCTCTACGATACGAAATGTATATCTCAAATATCAGACAGGAAAGACCAGTGTAAATTCGGATCTGATCTATTTTTGTCTGTCAAAACTAAGTTATCATTCAGTCCATCAACTGTAGTTTTCCAAGAATGCTTGACCGTGAAGTTGAGCATGCGATTTAATAAATATGAACTAAAGTAGTTGCTAGCACCCGACTGACTGAACGTGCCGCGGCGCGGTCGGATACGAATTCATTTTAAATTGATTAGTTTTTAACATTAAATTTACAAACGTAATATTGTAAATAAACAGGATTTTGTAGTGTTGTTCTGTACGCAGCACTGGACGTTTTCGTTTTAATTTTTTTTGTTCTTTAATGACCTTTTAACCTTGTCTATTCCCTAGAAAATTTTAATTCTAAAAATATACAGTGCATCATTGCTTCCTACTTCAATAACAGCACCGTAACCATAGCTCATTCGTGTTTGGAAGGTCGTTGGAAGGAGTTCCATCTGTGGCTGCGACGGATTTGAATGTGAAATAATGATCCCCCCCCTCCCTTTGTCAGCTGTTAGCGAAGGTTAAAGTTTTTCAATTGCGAGTCAAACGCCAAGGACAAGACGTGATACATAATGGGTTTTTTTTTAATTATTTATAAGATTTAATTCTTTATTGATACCGGTATATACCTTTTATATTGATTTCCGTTGTTTAACTATGATCCACATTAATTTCTCTGCTATTCTACTGATTGGACTTGATTTGAACAAATTTATGTCTTCATTACCTTTTTCAATGCTTTTATATCTATGATCAATAATGGCTTTCTTGTTCTTGTGAAGAATTTTCACGATTTTTTCTATGTATTCCTACATAATCATTGATCACCCATTGTGGCCACACTCAACCTTGCAGGTCATGATTTGAACAAACCTGAATCTACAATACCCGAGGATGCTTTCATATCAATAATATTGAAGCTTTTCTGTTCTCGAGAAGAATAATTTCGATGAAATTTTCTATCTAGTCCTACTTAAAACTTAATCAGCTATTATGGCCCCGACCTTGCCCAATGGGTTATGATTTGAACAAAATTGAATCCACACTATAAGAAGATGCTTCAATATAACTTTGGCCAATCTTGGCTTTGGTGATCTTGAGAAGATGTTTTAAAAAGTTATCCTATGCATTCCTATGTAAAACTTTGATCCTCAGTTGTGGCCCCACTCTACTCCCAGGGGTCAGGATTTGTACCAATTTGAATGTATGCTACCTGAAGATACTTACATATTATTATTGTATACAAGGTTATCTTCGCTCCCGCTTTATTTTCATCTTTTCACCTTTGAAAACAGTTTACAGCCGTTTTAAATTTGTCCAGTCACAGTTTTGTTTTAGAAATGATACTCCTTAAATTCGCCCCTTTTAAAATTCGCCCAACCATATTAGGGCGAAAATGGCGGAAAAAAAAGGAGGCAAAAATTTTCCTGTATGCAGTATGACAAATCACGGCTTTGCTATTCTTCAGTAGTAGATATTTTAAAGGTTTTCCCCATGTATTCCTCTGTTGATTCCGCACTATGGCCCCACCTTACCCCCAGAGAAATTATTTGAATAAACTTGAATCAACACTAGTCTTACTTAGGATGCTTCCACATGAGATTTATCTTTCTCGGAGCAGTCGTTCTGGAGAAGAAGATTTTTTTAAATATTACCTTTATTTTTCACAAATTCATAATCATGTCCCCGTGGAAGATGATGTGGCCCTTCATTTGAATAAACTTGAATCACCTACACCTAAGGATATTTTTTGTCATATTTGGTTGACATTGGCCCAGTGGTTCTTGACAAGAAGGTGAAAGGTGAAAAGTTAACGACAATAACAATAACGACGACAGACAACGGACAAATTTTGATCAGAAATACTAACTTGAGATTCCAACTCAAGTGAGCTAAATGCTATATGCTCCCTAATAGTCGAGTGCAGGGGTATTAAAAAGTAATAACTGTTCAAGCTTTGTAAAATGTTCATTGGTGGTTTCAGGTCATGCGGATGAGAATATTAAATAAAAGGCCCTGTGTTACGGTAAAGAATGACATAAAAAATGCAATGGTCTGAAGTGTTCAGTAATTGCAATTTAAAATTCTTCATGGGTACATGTTAAATGTGACGAGTAAAAAATTCTAGTATCAGATGGAAAACAAAAGACAATCAATAAATAATATAACGATGAACTTTTTTCCATGTCGTTATACTTAAACATTTTTACTAGCAATGTGCTTAGTGTCTTTGTAATGCAGTCCACAGATGATTTATTTTAAATCATTTTTTATGCGTATAGAGAATATTTTACTGAAAAAAGTGACTGTTTGAATACTAGAAAATGTTTATATTTAATTGTAGTAGTTACAGGGCTACAAAATTTGTTTGATTTAGTACATGTACCCGCTAGCAAGAATTTTTAAAAACTCTGTTTTCCCATGATATTTCCCCCCAAAAATTCCCGTAATTTTTTTTATTATTATATCTACATTCTTTCTATTGCATAAAATATTAATTGTAAAAAACATTCAATGTTGTGGGGTGAACTCAAATAACAACATAAGTGATTTTTTTTCGTGCACTCTTCAATCAAGTAAGTTATTGTGGTGGATAGGAATAGATTAATTTACTTACCTGTGACTAATATAAGAGATAGTACTATCGTCGCTAAGAAGCCTGCGAGGAATCTGTTGAAATAGATAGAAAATAATCACATGTATTATCAATTTACTAAAAAAGAAATCGCATATTTTGAATTAAACAGTCTTTAAATCGTTCAGTATTCAAAATTGAACGGTGATCGACCGATGAGTAAATGGCGAGGAAAGGTGAGACGCATATTGGTGCTGGTTAGTGACCGGTGAATGTAGTGTAAAAGCAGCAAACAAAGAGTGTGCAAACCGAAAAATAAATTTTTGAAATACATTTGCAAATTTGTTTAAATACAAAGATTTGCATGATTCTTCAGGATACATGTTTTAAAAAGAAACTTTAAACTATCTGTCTATTGTTTACAAGAATCAGAGAAAAATACAGTCTATTCCTTATGAGCAAATGATATACTTATCAAATGCAAGTGGAACATTAATCTTTTTTATAACAGAAATGAAATCAACATTTCTAGATTATAGTGATGATGAAGAAAATTTAATCATATCATATATATTGGTATGTATCATAAAATAAAAGTGTGCTTAAATTTTATGGTTAAAATCAGATTTTTTAAGAAAATTTTACACAATTTCATTATCATGTTATTGGAAATGAATGTAATACAGGATTACCAGTCAAATTGTGGAAAAAAAAATATCTGCTAATATGTTAGAGAAAAACATCATATGAACAAACTTTGAAATAAAAAAAAAGTCAAAATTTAGTTTAGTAGATTCCTGGAGGAACAAAAATCCAAATGTAAAATCAATATATACATTTACAGTTATGGAGTATGAACAATCCAGTAAACAAGCTAGACTTTACTTTGTTTAGTATAAGAGAAACCCCTGTCAATTGTTATTTAATATAATGATGTTTATAATAAGCCAGGCTAAAAAAATGATTTCTATTCCAGAATAAGATATCACTATTAATTTAAAAGTGGAAATGAATTTCGTTTAATTATTCCTTATTGAAAACAACAGAAATTATTAAGCAACTAATGTTAAAAAAGTTTAATGTTTATGGATGATGAAAACCGTATTTTCCCTAATCTGTTTCTTTATATTCTATTGATGAAAACAAGAGATATGGTAGTAAAGTTTTCTGCAAAAGCACTAGAGAAAGGAGATATGACAAATCAAGGATCAAATTAAATCTTTACATTATATGTTTGCCTATAACCATTTGTCAATCTACGTATTGTATTTCGATATGATGATCTCTCTTGAGACAGATTTAGAGGAGATAAGTAAATATACTTTAATTTTTGTTAAGTACTTATTGTAAGTGGATAGAAGATGGAAAAACCTGCAAAATATTTTTAAACACTAGAACAAGAAATTACGCCAATAGAAATCTCAGCTACTAAATCAATAATGATGGTATATTTGGAAACAAACAACAAGAGTTCTTGGAAGAAGTAAAACAAAATATAAAAAAAGTTGTTTATACGAAAAAGTATTTTGAAAAAAAATGGGTACATTAATTAGCAATATTCATTTTAAATTTAAAAATGAAATCAAAATTAATAAGTTTATTTTATATGTAAATTTTATGAATTATTAAATATGTATATGAATACGTATGTATCATAATGAAATAATGAATTTATGTTTAAAAAGGTAAAGAAGTACACAAGATTATCAAGATGGATTTTTTAGTCTACAGAACGACAGGTCTACATTTTGACAGGTCTACAGTTTGACAGATGTACAGTTTGACAGATGCACAAGTCTGCTCGACTTGTATGCAGGTCGTGAAGACTAGAGATCCACAGGTCTTCAAGTCGACGTGTCTACTGATTGGCAGGTCTACCTGTGGACAGGTTCACTAGTTCGCAGGCTGATAGATCTACAGATCGACAGGTCTACATGTCTGCAGGTTAACAGATCGATAGGTCTACAGGTCGAGAGGTCTACAAGTCGACAGATCTACAGGTATAATTAAGAGACAGTCTACCGAAAACCAGGCAATGGGTGGCACATCGCATTTCATGGATTTTTATTATTTTTAGACTTATTAAGGTAAAGATCCATACCACGTAAAATAGCGTTATGTGACGTTATTCTCGTTTGTGACGTTTTTACGTCAAACACGCCCGACGCTTATTCTATCAAAAATGCCTGACGTCGATTTCACTTACCGTAAAAAAGGGTACATTAATTTCCAAATAAAAGGCATAAATATATGATGTTCAGTTATTTTCCGGGATGCATGATCGAAGGAGAGTTTAAATTTAGATGATTCGTCAAACCGAAAGTACAACAAAGATGGCATGGAAGATTCATTGTCTCGAGTACAAGATAACTAAAAGACTTCGACAATCGGGTCTTTTTTTCTTTTGTCTCTGTAAGTTGAAGAAATACAGAGTAACAAATAAATGGTTATCTTGTCGAAAGTCATTATCGTTTGCTTACATGTTTGTACATAGGCCTAGTACGTAACCATTTTCGAACCACGTACGGCTCAAGTATTCAGGTACCTAACTACTTTGCTTCAATATTCCGATTTTTAAAAGTCGTTTTTCTCTTCTCGATTGTTTGAATTATAATATCGTCCTCTGGGGATTGACTCGGGATTTTGAAAAAAAAAATTTGGAAAACTTATTTTTACAATGTATATATCATACATAAAACAGTTACTGCACAAATATAAATGTTCTGTTACCGGTATTTGGTATATCCTTGCACTGAAACATAAAATAATTGTTATACCTTTAAAAAATTGTTCCTATAAAAATCTATACAGAAAAAAGTCTAACATTTTTAATGATTTTCTGAGCGGGCATAAAAAATCGATGTTGGACTGCTGAATGAGATGTTGGACGGCTCGGAGAGATGTTGGACCGCTTACGTCACAGAATGGGTGGAGCCAGGGACCTATATACTAACGGGATAGGCAACTACCGCAAATCTCGCGATATCTCGTAAGTCGCGGGATTTCGTAAGTCAACTTTAATTAACTATATTTCTAACGCTATCGCATATTTGAGATCAAATCCTTTAATTATCTGTCAAAAAATCATTCAAGATTTGTTTTAATCACGTATTATACTCCTTATCTTAGTAGTAATTTTGTTTTATGCAAAATCAGCACATGCCCCGATCGGCCATATTTCCGAGAAATCGCCGATTTCGGTCTTTGTTTTCTTTTTATTTAAATTACATTATTATTATCATTTAAAATTTATTGATAAATCAATTCCAATACATAAAAGGAATAAATGATAATAATCAGAAAACACCCTGTTTACTGGGAATAAATTTTAATTGAAAAATTCGTTGTGTCTTGCGTGATGTTTTGGGTATAAAAACATGGCGATGAAGGAGTTGCCTATCCCTTTAGTATATAGGTCCCTGGTGGAGCTTAATCTCATTTTCATTCTTTGGTGTTAAACAGTGGCAAAGCTAATGTTAAATTGTTGAATATAGTACAAAATAGTACAAAATACATGTATGTCAAAAAATATAAAATGAAAGGTATAACAAAACATTTATTGACAGATTTCTCGGGCAAATTGCGTTTTGTCGGACCCTCGAACCAAACTGTCTGCCTTCGGCCTAAAGGCCTCAGGCAGACAGTTTGGTTCTTGGGTCCGACAAAACGCATGTTGCCCTCAAACTCAGTCAATAAATGTATATTATTGATAAATAAAAAACAAACAGAATATTTCATTTAAGTAGGAAAGGACATTAATACATTGCCAAAAAAAATTCCTTAATACACACATATGCTGAAAATTAGAAAAATTTGGTTTATAGCTAGTGCACAATAACCTTAAGATGTTGCCCTCAAACTCAGTCAATAAATGTATATTATTGATAAATAAAAAACAAACAGAATATTTCATTTAAGTAGGAAAGGACATTAATACATTGCCAAAAAAAAATTCCTTAATACACACATATGCTGAAAATTAGAAAAATTTGGTTTAAAGCTAGTGCACAATAACCTTAAGCTACCATTTGTAGTGCTTTGGGTAGTGTATTGGTGCACCTGTCATAAGACTGACAGGTGTCCTGGGTTCGATTCTCTGGAAGTTGAAAAAATACAGAGTAACAAATAAATGGTTCTCTTGTCGAAAGTCA
>PRKT01000104.1:1412429-1426666 GCA_003671525.1 Saccostrea glomerata | reverse complement strand
GACAAATACTCAGTGTTTATTACCTGAGCCTTTAGAGAAATGTTGGAGTACATTTAGTACAGCTAGTTTTATGTCCACATCTTTCTCCAGCAATGCTAACGACTGTCAACAACAAAAAAACACACATCAGTTTGTGGCCAAAACTTTTCTAACAACTTTTATGATAAACTGTTAAGCAACATAAAAAAAATACGGTATATTTAATTACTTTTAAATAAATGAAATAATTATAGAATAAGACGTCTTACTTTGACTAATGTTTCTGAGACATCACTGTTTTCAATCACTCTCTTGTTGTATGATAAACTTGTGGCTTGGAGCTCTGTGAAAAAATTAACACATACATGGATTCCCAGAAAAGTTGCAGACTGTCATTTAATTAAAACTGCATTAATGAACCTTTACACAATTAGAAAGCATCACCTTTTCTATCCTTAGAGTATTATCAAACTTATGATAAATCATACATTTTGATTTTTTCATATCATTCTTTATATTGCACCTGCAGTCTGCTAACATTTTGATAACTGTTCCTGAATACTTCATATTATATAGTTAAGATTCAAATACTAAAATATTTAAATTTAGTTGTATGAACTTACTCTGTACATCTTGGTTAGTTGGTTTTTCACTGTAAAATGCAACAAGAGTGTCACAAATCTGTCTTCTTATGTCCCGAGATGGAACTCGCATTAAATAGCCTTTAAAAAAAAAATAACGTGTGAATTTACAAATAGGAGCAGCTCTTGAATAAAGATCAGAAGTAATTTGTAAACCCTTTGTCTTCCTCCTTAATATATTTTGTAAATGAAAATTCCATATATTTTTTTTTTACTCGATACAAGTAAAACTAAAATTCACAGATATATTATACATATGATGAAAAAGACTCCATACAATTGATACACAGCACAATATATTAAAGTATAATGGAAAAGTTTATTTCAAAATTTATCTGTGTGTATAGATATCTACATTTGTCAACTACATATAAAGTAGAAATAAAATGTTCATCAACATTAAATACTGTCTTTAGAAGACTCACCCAATTGTGACACAGACTCTGTGACAATCTGTTCAAAAACAAGTTCATCTGACGATTTCTCCTTCAGAAATGGCAGACTGCAGATTTTCAGAATATCACAGATAAGTTTTTCAAACAATGGCTCCTCATCTTGTCCAGCCACTCGGTCAGAACATACATTGAGGATCTTAAAAACCTGGACCAAATCTTTCATGGGCTAAATCATCATTAAGGAAAGAAATGCAGAAATAGATGCTGAGTCCACTACATTAAATTAATTATTTAATGAAATGAAAAAAAAAAACTTGGTTTGAATATTCAAAAAAATAAGATTAATAGCTGTAGTTTTGAAATTACTTTAAACACTTTAAAGATGCTAAACTTTTACAGCAGTAACTATTGATAAGGTATCTATTGAAATTGTTCTGTTAAGGGTTTATCATTAATTTTCCTTTGCTGATTGTGTTAATTAACAGCTCTTTTCTTTTACAGTGTAAAGGTCATTCGAATTTATAAAATTCTGTCCTACATTATTACTCCCACTTAAGTCACACTGTATTGAAAAATACTCTTAGAGTCTAAAGGATACAAATCCCTTCTGATAATGTTTCACCAGTCGTTGAAGTGCATTAATGTGTCTGTCTACCAAGTGGACCTAAAAATAAATAATAAAGTCATT
Source organism: Saccostrea glomerata (assembly GCA_003671525.1). Lineage (NCBI taxonomy): Eukaryota > Metazoa > Mollusca > Bivalvia > Ostreida > Ostreidae > Saccostrea > Saccostrea glomerata. The sequence continues at coordinate 1,424,963 of PRKT01000104.1, read as the reverse complement.
AATCTTATAAAATCAAATACTGTCAATAAATAAAATGTCTCTGTAACTTCTATAAAAGTTTATCTGTATATGATTAAATCTATATATGATCAAACAATTCATTGACTCTTTAATCATGTTAATTCCTGCTATAATAAATACTTTTGATGAGACATGAATCAAATTAAAAACAAAATAAGCATTTCCACTGTTATCCTCTAAAACATTATCCTTAACATTCTATGGTACATCATAATGTTCTTTGATTGGAATAATATAAAACTTACTGAATGTGGATCTGTGAGGAGTTTTACAACTCTGCTTAAATTGATCGGCTGGAGCTTTGTTCCCTGTAATAAAACAAATATTTTGCTGAAAATCGGAGGGAAATGGGAATTTTACGAGTGTAAACTTGACGACGAGGGTGCACATATTTACATGAACTGTAAAATAAATTAAAACATTGTACATTTGGATGTTCCTTACCTTCAAGATACCAATGTCATCGTCTGTAATAATATGAGCTACAATAGGTACCCGTGGTTTATCGGGCATAATGGCCTGTGTTGTTGTCATTGTTGGATTAAAAACTGGTTGGGTTTCGATTGCCGCCATTTTTTCAACAAAATAGGAAAATTACTTCTAAAATGTTTAGTGTTCAATTTTTAAAAATGCCAACTACCGAATAATCCAAGAAAATAAAGAAAATTCATCCATCACCAAATGGAAAGAAGGTCGCCATTTTATGTTGCTAGGTAAACAGGAAGTGGGGTAAAACCAAGTGCGCCCGACCATTTTATCTACATTTCAGTTTCTTTTAATCTATGACAACAAATAACAAAAGTAGTTCATTAATACACATCTCTGTAGATACTTTATCACTTTCTAATTATTTAGTTGTGTTTTATTTCTTATTTTAAATGAATAAACCAAATATATAGTTTCCGCGTGATTTCGATCCCGATGTAATTATTTTGAAGGGGCACCCTCCAGTAAGCTATATTGGAAACAACGTCAAGAATATTTATAGATTTTCCCTCTTTGATAATTATATGTTTTACGGTGTGACCGTTGGGGCGAGCGCAGTTGTACCATCAAAACACTTGAAAAATTGATCAGCCAGTTCAAACGTCAAGCCGCACGAGACACCCCTGTCAGGTGGGAGGACCAATCATAAGACAGGTAATACATATAACAGACAGAGTTACTGCCCCTGTCAGGAAGACCCTGGGAGGATTTCAAATTTCAATGCAACAGGCAGCTGGATTTCCTTCATTTACTTGGAAGAAATATAGATTTTTTCCCTTTTCAATATATCAATAAATTTGTTCAGCTGTGTTTAACCTGAAGCAAGGGGGACTGAGAAACTAAAAACTAATTTTTGTTTTTTTGCCTGAAAATTAAATTGATGTTATAAATTTCAGGAAAGGCCCTCAATCTACGATGCCATGAAGAGCTCCAGGAACCATTCAGTGTTTGGGAATGTGAGGTTATCTGAGTATAGAGCGGGGCCCAGGACAGGGAAACTTCTATCTGGAGCAGGTGAAAAGGATTCAATTTCTCTCACATTAAAATCATTTTTTTTAGAATTAAGAAATTTTCTCTCTCTCTCTCAAAATTATGTAAGTGAAGATTGGTATAAAGATTTATGTGTAATTGTTTTACTAGCATCTTCACCTGCACAGACTGCATTTCCCTTTGGGAGGACCCCAGCCAAGGGCCCTGTGCCGGACCTCATTAAAAGTGCCACCAAAAGTGAGGTAATGATTCCTCAGACTGTGGACCTGGCCTGGGGGCCATAAAACTTAGACCAGCTCACTTTTGATCTCAGTCTCACTTTTTTCAAAGGAATATATAGTGAAAAAGTGAGACTGAGATCAAAAGTGAGCTCGTCTAAGTTTTATGGCCCCCAGGCCAGGTTTGATCACGTATAAAAATTGGATTATCAGCTTTTAGCTCATTTAAGTCAAAAGCTTAAAGTGAGCTTTTCTGGTTTGAAAAGTTATAAAATTTGATGGCCATTGTTTAGCTCATTGAAGACAAAGGCTCAAGTGAGTTCTGATCAAAAACCTTCTGTCCTATGTCTCTCAGTTGGTATCTGTTGTGCATTGTCTATAAACATTTCAAATTTTCAACTACTGATGAACCACAGATCAATACCAACTGAACTTGAGACAAATTCTCTCTTGAATAAAGAGATTCTATGTAGTAAACAGCCACAGATTATATGGAAATAGAATTTACTCAAAATCTGTCTGTTGCAATGATACCTCATGACCTTGGCCTTGGAGTTTCATGAAAACATCATAATCATTATGTTATGTATAGTTAATAAAGGCTCAGGTAATAAACACTGAGTATTTGTCTTTGATATACTGTAAAATCACATATTTTTGTGGGGACAAATTTTCGTGGTTTGAGGAAAAACTCTTTGTTTGTGGTGATTTGAATTCATGGATGAGGAATTGTTATACACTGTACCAAACTTTAATTGTATTGTGCTTTAGGTTTAATAAGTTTCTTTCTGGCCATTTTAGCTAAGAATTGTGACCAGATGCTGAGAGCTGATGCAGCCACCACTATCTGTTCACACTTGATGGACTCTGACCCTACAGGTCAACTCCTGTTCCGTTCCGTTGAAATCTTGTGGAATATGTTAGAAAATGGAGACCAGGGGGAGCTTGCTGAACAACTTAACAATTTAACCTGCATCAGGTATAGCCGTAACTTATATAATGGCTATTGTAAACTATCTTTTATTCAGGAATTTTTTTTCACTATTCTTCTGTTTTGAATCCACGTGCAAATTTTAATTTTCATGAGTCAGTGAAACAATTTATTCATAAAATAAAAAAGAGAAAATTGGTTTAAAGAAGGTAGCAAAATTTGCAATTTTTTCTAGCTGGTGAATAAAAGCATTAACTTAGAATGGAAGCGTAGTAAATTTACATAGTGAAAATGAAAATATAGAAAAGTAAAAGTGCATGTGAAATGTTTTATTTGAGATTTCTGAATTCATGGGACAATTAATGTGACAGTCAGTAGATACAGATTTTGAAAATGAAAATAATTTTCAAAAAACAGAGCTGAAGTACTTTTGATTAAATCTTCTTTCTAGAAAATAAATTGATGTATTGTAGAGACTGCATGAATTTCAAATTTTTTACCAATTAACCAAACGTTTTAAGCACTAATGACAAAGTGATGATAAATGTGAAAAAAATAAAAGCATGTTCCTCAAATTCAGGCTGCATATAAATATTCCATGTAAAACATCTAACATATTATCTTAACAGAAATGTAGATTTATGATGTCTTTGTTTTACACAGTCAGTTACGGGATGCGTTTGTATACCAGTTAACCCAGAGTTATAGCCATTATGGGAGACAACTCCGTAACGACCTTCTGGTCATAACCATGCTGGTGGCCTCAAAATGTCCAAATGCCCCCTTTGTGGAAACGGGATTCGCCAAACAACTCACATTGTTTGCAACATTCCAAGAAGGTTGGTATTTTTTTTTAAAAAGAATGTAATAACAATTGTCATAATGTGTTTTTGAGATGGGAAAAAAATCTTGTACGACAAAGTGCTTTCCCACATTTTACTCCAGTGAAATAGATTTGTTGCCGTGTAAATAATTTTTTTTTTCTCCGGTTAATTAAGTATGAATTAGTTCATATTGCCACAAGACATTTCTCATTGTTTGAATATTTTGGGATAAAAATATAACTTAGACAACCTGTGTTTGCCAGCTAATTTCTGTCAAATCTATCATACTTCATGTCAAATGATTTATTTAACACTTGGGAGGTAATAAGCATTGTTTGAGCATAAATATTCAATGTGGCAGAGTTATCTTCATTTATTAATTATGAGTTTTGGTGTCTTCTTCTTCTTTTTAAGATTCTTCATTTTCTTTTTTTTAGCTATTTACAACTAAGATTCAGACATAGCAATTAACAAAGCCATTAATTAATCATTTTAAGAGTGTCAAGGCCAATTTGCATTATGATTAAGGAGGAAGAATTACTTCCCCTTTTTCTTTTAAGAGAAAACTATCTGATTTTATTTTATTTTTGTTTTGTTCATTTTCTTTAAATATTAGGAGTAAGATAGTTGTACACATTTATAGAAAATTTCTGTCTTTTATTACTATGGGTGGAATATATTGTTTGGTGAGATGCATTATTTCTTATGCACCGAATAAAAACAGAAAAAGAGTAATCAGATTTAGGTACATAAATGATGTTAGGAGAAAAGATATAAAAATCATTATTTCAGTGAAGAGTCACAAAAAAAAAAAGATTTTCAAAAATCATTCTTTATTTCAGTGAAAAGTCACAATGCATTGGTGAAGCATTTAAAGTTGATGAAGAGCCATGAAGATTTTGAGTTGAAAAAATTGTTATTTAGTATCCTTGTAACGCTCAGTAAAGACCCAACAGTTGTCCCTGTAAGTCAGAGTATACTTATTTATATTTATATAGGTCAGTTGCAGTGAATATTAGTATCCTTATTTTAATTCTAGATGATTTTTGTAGGTTTGATTCTTCGAAATATTTTTAAATATTAAGTTTTACTTGTTGAAGTAAATTATGATTTTATCATTTGAGAAATGACAATAACTTATGTAAAGAAAATTATATATATCAAAATTTTTTGTATTTAAAAAAGTGCAGCCTCATTGACCTGTTGACCTGTTATTTGTAGGTGTTATCTGAGGGGCACCTAATGCTGGCCCTCTTCTCCTTTGTGAGGGCCAATGAGAACACGTCAGGCCCCCGGGAGTGGACCCCCGCCCAGTTTGAGGAGATACAGCTCCACGCCATGTCCTGCCTGTGTGCCCTCGTCCCCCTGATGATTGAGGATTACATGACCTGTCAGGGCAGCACCCGTCTGTTGTTGTTACTGGAATGGTGTGTGGGGGAAGGTAAACAGAATTACTTTCCTTTTTTTTTTAAGAAAATTTCCTGATTTGAATGACATTTTTTTTGGATTATTTACAGTCTAACTGTATGTCCACAACTAGAAAAGTTTTATGACTAGATGGGATTTTTGTCAATAATGAGGTGATACTTTTATCTTTGCAGAGGATTTTGGTGGTCATGGGAACAGTTTCCATGGATCTGGTGGCCGTGGCAACAAGAGAGGACAGATGAGGCATTGTTTACGTCTGCTTCGCAGTGTGGTGTCCACTGGGGATGAAGGTGTCCTGCAGGATCTGTCAGACCAGGGTGTCATCAACCAAATCATCAGTAAGTCATCCACCAAATCATCAGTAAATCATTATCAAAATCATCAGTAAATCATCTAATCATTAACAAGTCATCCACCAAGTCATCATCAAAATAATCAGTAGTTCATCAAACAAATCATCAATAGGTCATCATCAAAATCATCAGTAGGTCATCATTCAAATCATCAGTAGGTCATCAACCAAATCATCAATTGGTCATCGTCAAAATCATCAGTAGGTCATCAACCAAATCATCAGTAGGTCATCAAAATCACAAAATCATCAATTAGTCATCGACCAGATCATCAATAAGTCATTATCAAAATCATCAGTAAGTCATCCACCAAATCATCAGTAAGTCATCAAATTAACCATCAACAAGTTCACAAATAAGTAATCAGTAAGTCATCATCTAAATCATCAGTAAACATCAGAATAAATCACCTGTAAATGAGCGAATAAATTTTCAGTAAGTAATCAGCTAAACTTCAGTAGACCATGCATCAAGTCTTCAACCAACCAATTTTGAAAGTCATCAAATAATTATTTAAAAAGTCAACACTCAAATCCTTTGTCAATCATCAATTATATCATCTACAAACCAATTCACTTTAATGAACAAAACAATTAAGGAGAAGCTTTAAGAATTGAGATAATTTTGTTAATATGAATAGTGAATTACCAATTTTTCAATCACCTGTTTGAAAAAAAAAACCCAGCTATCAATATGCACAGTTGTCTAACTTTGATGATTTTTACAGCCATCTTAAAGAACGCTATCCGGAGTGAGACGGAGGATGATGCTGTAGACATTGAGATGCAGTCGGACATGTTACTGATTCTGTCTTGTCTTTGTGAGGGGGACATGCACAGAAAAGTAAGTTGACTTTGGGGACTAGAATTTAACTTGAGTTACTGTCTCTGAGAGAGCACAGGAATATGAAGTTTTTATCATAAAAAAATTTTCCACCCTCAACTAAAAATACATATATTCAGTGGAAAGAGGGGAAGAGAGACCTTGTATAATGCAGGTATAATGCAAAAAAATTCTTTTACATTACCAAGTAATTTGTACATTAATTCAGTTTAAACCTTTCCAAAGATAGCAGTTATTTTCTATGAAGAATCTTCAGAACTGAATACTTTGTTCTTTGTTTGTTCTTACACTGCAAATAACCCTGTATTTGCCTCCCACTGTTAGGAGCTGTTTGTCTCAACTCTTCTGTCTTTATTTTAGGAGCTTTTCGGGGTGGACGGAGTGGAGGTGATCATCCATTACCTGAGGACCAACTCCAAATTCCTGAACAGTGGCCTCGGTCATCACCGCCTGCTTCTGTCAGCTGTAGACTGCGTCTGGTCAGTAATTATCTCCCTTGTTAGCTGTAGAATGTGTATGATCAGTCATGACTAACTATATTTAACCCCCCCTTTTTTTGTACAATTTTACCTACCGCGGTACTTACAGTTGGGCAAATTTAAAACAGGGTAAATTTAAAGAACACTGTATATTTTCTTTAACAGATCTTTGACTTGCAAATCTAAAACAAGATAAAATTGTTTACAAGTGTGACTTTGCAATTTGACTCCTTTGGTGATGAATTTGGTTTGATATTCACCAGAAAAAACGAATATCAATAGTGTGCAGAAAGCAAGAATTGTGAGGGATGTGTCAGTAATGTTAATCAAAGATTCTTTGTTGGATTGAAGAAATGATCTCATAAGTAGAAAGAAGGTTTTAGATGATAAAAAACCTTTTCATAATGTTGTTTAATTTTCTACAGGTGTGCGGTGGTTGGCTGTTACATCACAGAGGATTTCTTCTTGGAGAAGGAAGGTGTTTTCTTACTCATTGATCTACTAGAGGTAAGTTATCAATATCACCAATTAACAACCACCCATTATGTCCTTGATTATGAGTGTCAAAAGGTAGATACCTGTTTGCCACATAAGTCAGTCTTTGAACATGCATCATTTTAATGCATAAAGCTTGGAAAAGGGGTTTAATAAGGATTTCTTATGTTAAGATTCAGTATTTAATTGCAAACTGAATTTTAAAATTTTACAAGAAGATTTGATCAAGAGGGACTCACACTATCAAACCTGTTATCCAGTTTGCCAAAATATGGCTGAAATATTTCTTCCTGGGCTTTAAACAATCATATCCAATCAATCAATCCATTACAGGTCTGTCCAAAAAATACACACAACCTGATTCTGGGATGCCTGTTAGATCTGTGTGAGAATCCTAAAACCATTCACCACATTCACACCTGGAGGGGCAAGGATAACTGTTCCGCCGCCCACCTGTTCTGTGAAATCTACAGGAATGAGGAGAAAGACATGGGGGTAAAGAGGGATAAAGATGGGGCCATTGCTGACATCACGAAGCCCCTTATGGGGGCCCTGCAGGAGTACCAGGGTGTGGTGCCCCTACCCGCCAGCAACCCCAGCCAGTCTATCGTAGATGTGTCAGAAAACATGAGGGCTAAACTATATTCTTTGTTTTGTAAAATTGGTAAGTGAATTCTAAGTCTGATGAAGGCCTATTATGTTCTGTTAAAAAGTACAAATTTTTTCTCTGCAAACTTCATTGCCTCCTACCTTAATTAAAAAGAAATTATTTTAGATTTCATATCATAAAATTGAAAGCTCTGTGGTGATTTAAAAGACTGAATTTTTTTTGCAGGCTGGTCTGATTTGTCGGGACTTACAGTAGAAGATCATGTTACTCTGGTTGTTCTGGAAAAATACTTAGATTTCAAGGTAGGTTTTTATGCTGCACATACTGATAAAATCAGGCCACCTGTATATCAAGAGTTATCTCTCTTAGATGAGCCAATCCACCTTAAAATGTTGCATAACTCTTGTTCTTGTAAATGGGTGAAAGTTGGGCAGAGATAATTCAAGCACTGTATTTTAAGAGTTATTTCTCTGAGTTAAGTGACATGCCACCTTAACATGTTGCATAACTCTTGTTCTTTTAGATGGGTGAAGTTTGGACAGAGATAATTCAGGAACTTCATGCTGAGAATGTCAGGCCGGTCACCCCAGACATGGAGGCCATTGAAGCCATTTCCCGAGGAATTGAAGAGCGGGCTAAAATCGTGGCGGGAACACAGTATGAACTCCTAGAAGCCCAACAAAATCAAGATGCTCTGGATGAACAAGAATTCTATGCTGAGGTTAGGAACTTTTCTGAAATTTTGTTTGTATGACCTTAGTTTTGTTAAAAATTGGATGGAGAAAAAGAGTAGGTGTAAATTTGTTGAAATTTATGCTATTAGTACTCAATTGACATGAGAAGGCCTGAACCCTTTACTTTTCCATTTTAAAGAAAGTCTTTTATCAGAGCTTTTCTAATGGCTCTACTTTTATGTGTATCTTTTAGTAGCCTTCTTTTATTCTGTGACCACTATATAGAGTTAAACTTATTGTTTTTTTTTTCTTCCAGATTCGTGAAAATCATAGACAGAAGGAGAAAGCTCTGAATGATTTCACTGATTTTGTTGCTAGAACCTCAAATTACCAACTACTTAAAGTAAGTAAATGCAGTCCTTGCAAACAAAAGCTATGCCATATACCCCCGGTAATTCCTGAAAATTTTAAACTAAAATAAATAAGTCTTGCAACGATAAAAAAACATTTTGTTAAAAAAATGTTTATTTGAGAAATATTTAAAAAATACTTCTATTGAGATTGTAGCTACATTTATCTTTTTGGACTTTATTTGATTATGACCCTGACCTTTACAATTATCCTTACCTTAACCTTGCTTGTGACCTTGACCTTTTGTAGGCTGCTAAGAAGAGGCAGGCTCTTTCCATTGAGGCTTCACTAATGGGCAACAGATACAGGGAAAAGTAAGTGCATTTATTTACACTGCACCAGCTTTAATAAATAATTATGTTTTACTCTAACACATAAACTGAGGTTGATTAAAACAATGTTGCCTATCTTCAGAGTTGTATTTCTACTATCAGTATTTTATATTACGTGCCCTCATCACTCATTAAAAAAATATTATATATAAATCATCAACACAATATATGAAGCAATGCAGCAATTATGCACAAAAATTGATACGTTTTATTGATATGCTGAATCTCTAGAGGTTTTAGAGTTTTCTGCAACTGTTCGAGATTGAAGAGTACATAGCCCAGATATTATCACCTTTCAATACTTTAAGATAATGTTATCATTAATACATGTACCAGAATGTGTAAATAATTAACCAGAATTTTATACTGTAGTAGACTTAAGTCTTACTATAGCTCATAAATGATCAAATTGTAGGGTTAATTTAATCTGTGTATTTCAGTTTACATCATGCTATGTAGGCCTGTTTTTGCCATTTTCAATACAGTACCTCTGACCTTTTATGAACTATTGTATTCCTGAAGAAGGACCAATATTTTGCTACCAATTTTCTTGTGTTTAGACCATGATCAAAATCTCTAAAAATTGAGATTTTTCTGATAAACTCAAATTAAACTAGACAAACACTAAATGACGTTTCATTTTCAAAAACGAAAAAATAAGGAAGTCAAGGTGAATTAAACTTTCTTAAAGAAATTATTTTCCTAAAAAAATTATTTCAAATTGTTCTTAAATCAAATTACTTTGTGATCCCTTTGCAATGATTAGGGTATAGCAATGCATTTGTATGTTTGTGTTAGATTGTGTGTGTGTTGGTTTGTATTTTGCAAAACGGAGGTGACCTTTCAATCAATGTCAAATGCTGCCTTGATCTATAGTTAGCTATTTGTGAGGGGATTCTCCCCTTTTTGGTGCCCTTGTTTTTTATTTTTAATTTTTTTTAATTTTTTTTTTTTTCTCAGTGTCTCGTTTTATGCAGAGGTTTATAAGAACAACTTACTTCTGTAGGCCTTTTGTCTCCTTACTTTTGAATCAATCTTTGTTTGTTATACCATTTGTCATGCCAGCTGCAGTTAATTAATGGAGAGTCTCTTAATAATTCCAGATCTTGTTTTATTGCCTAATATGTCATTTTTAAGCTTAGCTTAGGCTTAAAGTGAGGCTTTATAGACAGGAAGTACATTAATTATACATACTTAAGGGTCTCTCTAGACTAGGGTCCAGATAGGTATATTTTTATACTGTGTATCAATCAAATGAAAATAAGTTTGAGAATGAGCATTTGAAATTTATGTTGTGTTGTTTAAGAAATGCAAATAGATGATAAGAATTATCTCACAATTGGCCCAGTATTAATTTTTGGTAAATTACAGTTTATGATAATGGTAAATTGTAAATTGTCAAGGAATACAATTACAATGTAATATTCCACCTTAATAAGTGTTGGTCTCTCTTGATCTCTTCATAAACTCATTAAACTTCAATTGCCTTTAACTTTTTGAATGGTTGGGCTACAACTTCATATTTGGTATGTGAGTTACTAACTCCGTGTGACAAGAAATTTTTACTCAGTATCTCAAACTCAAATATCTCAAATACTATGTATATGTGGAAGTCATTTGGAGGACTTTTTTTCTATGTATTTTACCCCCTATATCTCGAACCCTTGGTTATGACTAGTGTTTTTTTGGTCCTTTTGAGTTTGAAATAACAAGGATTGACTGTAATAAAAAGAAATGACAAAGAGTTGATATGGGTATATATAATTAACACCAGAAGCAAAAGGAAATGTTTGTTGAGTTTATTCTGTGATCAGTCATTTTTTGCAAATACAATTAAAAAGATACTTCCTTGTACAAATGTTAGAAAAAAATTGCTGTAGTAAACAATATTATGTCCTTTCATTAAAAAAATAAGAATCAGCAGTATCCTAAAGCAAGAATGCAGCAAATTACAAGCAAATCAGGAAACCAAGGGCAATATACCATGAGAGGCCCATAAACCATTAACAAATATAAATATAAACCTCGGAACCATAGCTTTGATAGATGGAAAGATTTGACACAATTTTAGTGGTTGGACCAAATCCAAGTAACACAGCTTGAATGGTACGGGCCAATTATCGGAAAGAAATGCCCTAAAAAGTACAGAAAAACAAAATTAAATGAATGACTCACCCAATCAATAACTGACATTGTGAAAAAATAAGATGTATAAAGCTTTTTAACATTTATATTGGAAAACGTGGAGATGGCTTCTCTGCCGTACAATGAGTCATTTGTTACGCGAGTTCTCCTCAGGTTTTAATTGGGGCTGCGCTGCCTCGTAGATTTATCTCCATGTCTTTACAAGGTCAATATCGCCGGGGGGAAAATTGGTCAGGGAAATTTTACACAATTACTCCAGGAACTTGAATGATCTGGAGACCATGTTAAAAAAGTTACATAATGTTATCTAGCTCCTTTAGGGAGGAACTTGAGATTTTTCTTAGGAAACTAATTCAATCTTGTTCTGATTTATATTCTTTTAAACCCCTCATCTATAGTTGGCTTTTGATTGCAGCCATCTTGTTATATATATACATGCATGCATATACATACACATGTATACATACTAATGTGTAGTTTCCCATGTTTGGAATTTTTTGGAAAATAACTTATAGTTTATTTGATAAAATATGAAATATTGCATGGTGATTTGATCAATAGCTTATCAGACCCTTAAATGTGCATTGTCTCCTCTGATACATATAAGAAAGATAACTCTTGGTCAAATAAGTGTTGCTATTTTACAAAATCAAGTTGAAAAGCCATTTCTGTCAACATTTTCTCTGTAAGTTATGCTGAAATTTTGTGCATTTTAATCATAACTTAGATTTCCTCAAGAACATCCATAACATGAATGTGAAATCATATATGAATGAAGAGAATGAACTTTAAGGATATCTTGGTCCATTTACAAAATACATGCATCTTGGTGTTATTTTTTTGTTTTAGTTTTTTTGTTTTTGAATTGCAGAAATACATGAAAATAGAATGTGTTGCAATAATGACTAACATTTGTTTTTTTTTTCTTCCAGACATTCTGTTCTAACCTTGTGTTAGTGGAGAGCACCCCACTGTCATTAACTGGTGGTCCACTGTCAAAGTACGACACAAAATTAGGAACCACCCAGCCAAGGAAAATCCTGAAGCAAAAACTAACCACCATGAGCACAAAATAGATGCTGGTCAGTCAATACTGTTTATATAGATGAGCATATGAAATCAAATTTTGTGAAAAATTAAATATATTTCTAAAAGAGGGGATAAAACTATAATAAGACAGGGAAAAGGAAAAAAATCTGCTCTTTTTATCATTTTACTTAGGATGTTTTTATCATTTTGCCAGGATCTTTGTACCATTTATTGAATCAATAGCACCCCCCCCCCCCCTTAAAAA
>PRKT01000104.1:1368829-1412165 GCA_003671525.1 Saccostrea glomerata | reverse complement strand
CCCCCCCCCCCCCCTTAAAAACTTCCTTCAGTCATTACTTATTTGTTTAGTAGAAATAACATAATTTTTTTGGGTTGCAGGTTTTTGATAAAAAAGGATGGAAGTGTTTGACATTTAATGACAGGCAGAAAAATATGGACATTGAAGAATTCTGCTGTGATATTTTTGTGAAAAAAATTGTAATATACATATGTTTTCTTCTTGTATTGAATAAATTATTCTGAACAAGATTGAAGTTTATGTATTATATTCTAAGCTCACCTGAGCTGAAAGTTCAAGTGAGCTTCTCAGATCATCCGTTATCTGTATGCTTGTCTGTGCATTCATCGACTTTTCATAAGTTATATATTTTCTCCTCAAGAACCATTGGGCTACTAGTAATTTAAGTTGTTACAAAGCATCCGTTCGGAAAGAAGATTCTAAGGAACAGCAAAGCACCCTTCAAAGAGAAGATACTGTAAATGTATTACATTTGGCGTGTACAATATTTGGCGGAATTTCATTTTTCAACAAGTTAGCGCAGATTTGTTTTAGCGCTGTCTAAATATGCTAGTTATAAATGTTAATATACAAGACATTTAGCAATGTACTTGAATAAGCGGACTCTGCTTTCCGCCAAAATCGCCAAATAGAATACACCGCTAAATGTAATACGTTTACAGTAATCAAGGCAAAAAAAATTGAGATCGCTCAGTATCCTCTCAAGAATAACTGAACCAGAAAAAGCTGAAACTTGCATGGAAGCAACCTGAGGTAGAGTAGATTGTAAATTGTTCTGGCCTGGGGGCCGTAAAACTGAGACAAGCTCACATTTGATCTCAGTCTCACTTTTCCACTATATATTCCTTTGGTAAAAAGTGTGACTGAGATCAAAAGTGAGCTCGTCTCAGTTTTATGGCCCCCAGGCCAGATCATTGCCCTTGAGGGTAGAGTGGGGTAATAAGAGTAATACAAAGTTTATATTGAAATATGCAGGAAAAAAAATCTTTAAAAATCTTCTCAAGAACATTTGGATTGGAAAAAATGAGACTTAAATGTAAAGTTCCTGAGGTTTGGTGACTTGGATATAAACTTCCTATAGTAGGGTGACTTGGATGTAAGCTCTCTAAAGTAGGGTGACTTGGATGTTAGCTCTCTAAAGTAGGGTGACTTGGATGTAAGCTCTCTAAAGAAGGGTGACTTGGATGTAAGCTTCCTAATGTAGAGTGACTCGGATGTAGGCTTTCTATAGTAGGGTGACTTGGATATAAGCTTCCTATAGTAGGGTGACTTGGATGTAAGCTCTCTAAAGTAGGGTGACTTGGATGTAAGCTCTCTGGAGAAGGGTGACTTGGATGTAAGCTCTCTAAAGAAGGGTGACTTGGATGTAAGCTTCCTAACGTAGAGAGACTTGGATGTAAGCTTTCTATAGTAGGGTGACTTGGATATAAGCATTCCTTAGTAGGGTGATTTGGATGTAAGCTCTCTAAAGAAGGGTGACTTGGATGAAAGCTTTTTAAAGTAGGGTGAGTTGAATGTAAGCTTTCTAAAGTAGGGTAACTTGAATGTAAGTTTTCTTAAGTATTGTGACTTGAATATAAGCTTCCTAGAGGAGGGTGACTTGGATATATATGTAAGTTTCCTAAAGTAAGGGAACTTGGATGTAAGCTTTTTAAAAAGGGTAACTTGGATAAAAGCCTCCTAAGCTCTCTAAAGTAGAATATCTTGAATGTAAGCTTCCTAATGGAGGGTGACTTGAATGTAAGCATTCATAAGTAGGGTGACTTAGATGAAAGCTTCCTAAAAAGGGTAACTTGGATGTAAGCTTCCTATAGTAGGGTGACTTGGATGTAAGCTCTCTAAAGTAGGGTGACTTGGATGTAAGCTCTCTAAAGAAGGGTGACTTGGATGTAAGCTCTCTAAAGAAGGGTGACTTGGATGTAAGCTTCCTAATGTAGAGTGACTTGGATGTAAGCTTTCTATAGTAGGGTGACTTGGATATAAGCATTCTTTAGTAGGGTGATTTGGATGTAAGCTCTCTAAAGAAGGGTGACTTGGATGTAAGTTTTTTAAAGTAGGGTGAGTTGAATGTAAGCTTTCTAAAGTAGGGTAACTTGAATGTAAGTTTTCCTAAGTATTGTGACTTGAATATAAGCTTCCTAGAGGAGGGTGACTTGGATATATATGTAAGTTTCCTAAAGTAAAGTAACTTGGATGTAAGCTTTTTAAAAAGGGTAACTTGGATGTAAGCTTCCTAAGCTCTCTAAAGTAGGATTACTTGAATGTAAGCTTCTTAATGGAGGGTGACTTGAATGTAAGCATCCTTAAGTAGGGTGTCTTAGATGAAAGCTTCCTAAAAAGGGTTACTTGGATGTAAGCTCCCTAAAGTAGGGTGAGTTGGATGTACAAGTAAGCTTCATAAAGTAGGGTGACTTGGATGTACATGATAGCTTCCTAAAAAGGGTGACTTTGATGAAAGCATCCTACAGTAGGGTGACTTGGATGATCATGTAAGCTTTCTTAAGTAGGGTGACTTGGATGTAAGCTCCCTAAAGTAGGGTGATTTGGATGTTAGTTTCCTATATAGGATGATTTGGATGTAAGCATCCTAATGTAGGGGGATTTCGGTGTAAGCTCCCCAAAGTAAGATGGTTTGGATGTAAGCTTCCTAGAGTAGGTTGACTGGAATATAATTAAGCAAGAAGATTTTTCTTATATTATTCAATGTATAACTTGATGCTGTATTGTGGCCTTACCCTTATCCTATGGACCATGCTTTAAACAATTTACAATCTACAATACCTCAGGAAGTTTTCTTCTGAAATTCACCTGTCCTGATCTGATGTTTTTCCTATATACATGTATTTCAATGTGCTTTGATTTTGTATTATGGACATACCCCATCCTGTTTGACATGATTTGAACAACTTACAAATTACTCTACTTAAGGTTTAATGTAAGACAACTGATATAAATGTGGAAAGGACTTATATAGGCAGTGCCTGCTGTCCGATCCTATTATGTTATTTCATAATAAAATATTGTTTAAATTAATATAACTGGCCAAGGGTCCTTGAAATAGTGTCTATGTTTTGAAAAGTTTATGCCCAGTGCACAAATAGGTATAGCTTTAGCTCTTTTGAGCCCTTTTGCCTTAAACAGCTTAAAATCGGACACACTTTATTTGTGTTAACCAAAATCATGTCAGTAGATGGCCACAAAGCCTGAATGGAGTCCTCAGACCTTTGGATCTAAAATTTGACTTACAGAAAGTATGGTGTGTGTAAAAAATACATTTACACCTCAAAGTTTTGTAAGTAGGATTTAAGCAATCTAAATTCCTGTGATGTAGTCATTTTAAATATTTCACTTGCAAATGTCTTTTGTGATGTGTACATCTTTTAAACAGAAATCAGAACAACTCAATCATTAACATCTATTTTTTTCTTTATTCTGAAAACAATGTATCTTATTTTTCTCTCTATAAAAGCCTGTCTTCTGACAACTGTTGGAAAGAAACAAGGTAAAAAAAAAATACAATGCACAGTAAAAAAAAAAGAATACACCTGGGAATACCAACAAAACACTGAGGAATTAATGCGGAATACACATAACCTGTAATTCCTTCAAAAAATCAAGATGATCGTTAAACCAAACAAATAATACATGTAATTAGAATGTGATAATATATAAAAGTGAAAAAATATGTTGATTCTCCTATAGATTTGTTGTCAGACACGCAATCTATCAAGTCTTAATTTTGATGTACACTTAAAATGTACACATATTATTCTATTCTTAATATAGAATTCCTATCTTTATTTCTAATTTCAGAAAACCGGTAAATTTGATTGGCTTTGAAATTTTATACCAGATCAACAGTCTACATAATGCAATAATTAACGCTTTTTGGGTACTTTGGTCATATTTGAAACAGTAATTAATGGTGAACACCAATACTTATATGAAATTGAATTCAAAAGGTCTAGTTTAGTGATCTGATCCAGATGATAAGCTTGAGATTAACAAGGCTTGACTGTACCTGTGTAAAATTATTTCTTTCCAGTTGTTGGTCATAGAATGATTTTGAAAAAAACCTATGTGGGAATGTTAGAAAAAAAGAAGAAAATACAGGCTCCCAAAAAAAGCGTAAAGTTCATCTACATACTGAGATCACAGAAAACTGAATTTGTACAATTATGAATGTTGACACAAACACATATTCAGTCCATTACAAATTGCAATTAGCTTAATGATGAAAATTCAAATAATTTTATAACATAATTGAATGCTCATACACTCTATTCGAAGTTCATGTAGTGGAATACATTTGCAAAGCATTTTTCAGCAAGATTTCTATCTCAATTAATCAATTGCCCACCCCCTTTCCCTAATTTTTAATGTTAAGCTAAACACAATATTGTAAGGTCTTCGTCTTTTGATTTCTA
Organism: Saccostrea glomerata; assembly: GCA_003671525.1. Taxonomy (NCBI): domain Eukaryota; kingdom Metazoa; phylum Mollusca; class Bivalvia; order Ostreida; family Ostreidae; genus Saccostrea; species Saccostrea glomerata. The sequence continues at coordinate 1,407,738 of PRKT01000104.1, read as the reverse complement.
GAGACAAGTCATCTTTGCTAGCTAAGGGTTTCTGATACGCTACTCTCCTCATGAAGAGATTATGAGGAGAGTAGCGCATCAGAAACCCTTGGCTAGCGAAGATGGAGACAAGTATAACAAAGACATCTTAAGGTGACCTGCACCTTTCTCATCTAATCCTTACACATTAACACAGGACAAAGCTATGTTTTACTACAGAGAAATGAGAAGGAAGACAAAAAGAAAAGGTTAAAGCTCAAAGAGAAAGTATGATAAAACATAATGGATCCAAATGTGGGCTTACTTCAGAGAGAGAGAGAGAGAGAGAGAGAGAGAGAATACTCCTGCAAAAAAAAAAAACAACTTGTGATGACTGTATCTTCATTGATTTTTAAGGGCTTATGAAACAAACTTTTTTCAGTATCATGAAAATAACAAATAAAGGAGCATTTATATAAATAAAGTGAACAAGTTATGCTACATATACATGTATAAGATTTCATTCAAAGTTTTACAGAATGTCGCACAATTTAAAAGTGATGAAAAATTGTGTTACAGTAGATGAATTTGTTTAAATTGAAGGGTTGCAGCAAAAAGCTAGAAATCATAACATATTATAGAAAGTCAGCAATTCTTCATATTTTCAGAAATTAGATAATTGTGTCTTTTACAATTTTACAACCAAAATATATCAACTGTCCATAAAACAAATTAATAGTACAACTGTACCTCAGAACTCCTGTCTCATTCAAAGATGATTATTTATCAATACACTGCTTGTCTACTGCACATTTTCAAATGCTGAAGTTGTGATTCACCTTAAACCTTAACATGCACAATTTTTACTTCCATTTAGCCTGTGGTTTTCCCTGATGTATTTCTGACAATGTTGCATTATACCAGCTCTCATAAAATCAAATAGCACCTATATTTTTCTTTTTCTTCCAAAGATGTCTTTCTAAAAAGGCTACAGTGAATACATATCACAGCTTTATATCTCATTCAATATATAAATTAACAAACTTTACATATTTACAAAAAAAAGTCTGCTAATTACAATCTAGGAAAGTTTTCCTTGCTTAACTTTGGCATACTTTTTTAAAGACAAAAAGAAACAAATTGCTTGCAGCTAAATCACTCCAATGTCCCTGTGCGTATTTAGTTCACAAAATATACATGTATATACAAAACTATGTACACTTCATAACTTAATAAAAACAAAACAATTTTCCTGCAAGAAAATGATTTTAACATGATCTTTCAACTTAATCTTTTACTTAATTTAGATACAAAATCAGCCACAAGTTAGAATGCTACTTTTCCTTCCTGAAAATAATTTGAATTTTCTTTGAAAAAGATAAAGTTCTTTGTATACTAATAAATTGTGCCATTTTGTAGTCGCATAGATACTTTCTTGGCTTTTTACTCAGTCTAGATTCTTTATTCAAACACTTAAACCCTTGATTTTTCTTGCTTTTATACAATTAGTCTTTTAACCCTTGCTTGCTCAAATGTCCAAATTGTGCCATAATTATAACACTATACAATGGTTAAACTACAAAATGTGAACCATAACAATGCAACATGCAGGTCAACATAGACTGATTGTCAGTATATGAATTTAATGTGGTCACAGCTACTCATAGCCATATAGAAACTCGGCAGGATCAACCAATAGGAAAGAACGAGTGCACTTATGGGCCCCGGTAAAATGTGAAAAAATAAACAATCAAATTAAGCAAAAAATTTCATCTCAAATCATTAATTGATATCAACACCATGGGATTCAACAAATTTTACCGCTGAAATTTACGAATATACAAAGAACAAAACTATACAATGTGGTAGGGGTCAGCCGACATTGGCGAGTTTCTATAGTAAATCGAGTACGGTCATTCATTTCATTAATTTAACTGGTTCTCTTTCATTTTTACATACAATGTGCACATCATGGAGATTATCATGAGAAGGGAACCAGTCCAACAATAATTGCTACAAGAGCAAAACATCCTATTATCATTACACTGTACAACACCCATAATACTTTTATATAGGTACACATTTTTTTATACAACCAACTGTAAAAACAACAGCGAAAACACTTCTCAGTAATACTTATCACTTTGACCCCTGACCCGTATCTCGACAAAATCCAGTACAAAAACAACAATCCTATCCCTGCCAGATTCTGAGTAAAAAATTCATGTCAATGTAACAATTCTTTTTCTTTGAACACATCAACACAAATATTCATTACAAATCCAAGCCTCTCTCTAGGTCAAGGTCAAAAAATGAACTATTCTTTCAAGGTCACATTATCCTTCATCTTTTAATCTAGATGCCTCAAACTGGTTCCACTTATACCCACAGTGTTTAAAGTTTTCATTAATGCGTCACACTCCTCACAGCAGTTTAATTCTCAGTGATCCATGTCCACAGTCCTAAGAGTAACTGTTTTGACCATTGTGAGGTCATTTTGGCCCGAGTGTCCGCCTCAAGGAGAGTAGGAGTAAAATGCTGAATCTCCCCCCACAGTCACTGGTAATAACCTCTCCTCGTGTATCGGGACAAAGTGCTGAAAAATATACAGAAAAGTCAGGTGAGAAAATCAACAAGCTATCAATTTTTTTTCGCAAAGCCCTTTGTTGGTAAATAAAATTAAATTTCAAGAAATAAGGGGAAAAAATTCATAGCTCCTGTGTTTAGAAAAAACTAAATTCATTCTACTGCAACTAATTTGTAAAATGGATTTTGATTTGCTAATTAAATGCATTGATGTTAATGAGACTGAAATCTCCATTTCATTCAGTTCAAATGCTCCATGACATAATTCATGTATTTACTAAAACTCTGACAACAAAATACATGAAAAAAGATGTAAACATTAACTATGATGCATCAGTTGCTTTAGAATGGGAATATCTGTCTTCTTTTTTGGTATTTGCCACTGTTAATGCTGATTTAACAGCTGCAAACATTTTTTACCAGCCCAGCTTACTGGTTGGCTGAAAATCTTAGCGACCCTTAATTCAGAATTAACAGTCCCAAATACCAAATGGAAGGATAGTTTTTCCTTAGATGCAAAACACATTACTAACAATTTATGCTATACAGTACTTTTTTGAAGAATATATAGCTCTTGAAAAAGTCTCTCAAAAAAAAAAAAATTGGGTGGGTCTTTCACGTCCGTCCATGAAATCTAGATATTTATTTATTTGGATTATTGCCCTCATATCAAAAGGATTTTACGAAATGTCAAATAAACTTCCATCAATATATTAATGACCTTGGATCAGGTGAGCCGTAAAAACAAAACTTTTTAGCAGAGAGCCGAGATAATCATATTACACACAGCTTTAGTACACAGACGTGATTAGCAGTTTTGATATACTGACATATGTTATCAAGTGCTAAAAAGATTTTCATCAAATGTTAAAAAATAGAGAGAAGAAAAAATACAGCTTATCTGCAACAATAATAGAGCATTTGGTTTTCATTTTGAGGTCTCAGAAATCAGAATCATTTTTTCATTTGACCTTTACACTCAACCTTAAGTCACATGACCTTTGATAAGCCCTCAAACATTTAACATATGTTCATTAAGTGAATAAAAAAAAATCACTTATGTATCAGCTTTTCCAATAGAAATTTTCTAACCAACTGAATGCTTTTGACTGACTTATCATATCCTCTGTGCAACAAAAAGTGATATCACCTTTGAGTACTCAGCTGAATGATAAATATATCACCAATGACAGCCATTATCCCTGATCTGTGCGATATCCTTTTTTATTACCCTGTTCCCTGATCAGCCTGACACTGATACCCTATTTCCTTGAAATATAAACGTCCGATGTGGGACATAAAAAACACAATTCATTACCTCCGTCTGAGCTTTGAATAGGAAACGCAATTCAAGTAACTTGGTTTTGTTACGCTTATTTCATTGGAAAATCTTTAAAAAATTGTAGTGTAGTGTCTTTAAAACAATTCCCAACATGCAGTCTTGATCTTAATTTTTTCTAAATCTTTAAACAAAAATGTGTCTAGTTTTTAGCTTATAAACACAAGATAATACCCAAATCTTTCATAAAACAAAAATATTTCTTGCTCTTACCAATATGTATACAAGAATATTTATAAAAACGTTGCAAATACTTTAAGTCAGTCTATTGTATCTCCAATTATTTGTATATCTGCCCCTCCCATCATTCAATGAACAGCAATAGCTAACAATATGCCAATAGAAGACTTTAATGAAATGTTGAGAGTTTTAATTGCTCACAAGAAGCTCTGGGTTATAGTGTCAAGAGGGCTTCATTAATCAAGTTCTGCTGAGATAACCCGAGCTGGAGGATGCTATCTAAGCATACTCGTGCTGGGGTTTGTTAGTTATAATATCAATGGGGCCTCTAAGATTCCCTGTTAACCAGTCCTAGCGATTAAATCTGATGTCTGCAGCAGACATTGATCTATTGTCATACAAGTATCCCAAGATACTCATTGGTATTGTGTCCTCAATGCACTATAATGTACCAGTAAAACGCACTAATAGCCTTGTGCCAACTTGATTGGTTATAAACAATTTACATAAATCTGCCATGTTTTTTTTGTTAAATACAGGGAATGAAAATAAAAATCATTTCAATGTATTGGTAGCATGAAAATTCAATAGGTACATTTTAACTGGGTTGTACCCCGGTACTGTACTTTTATCATGAACAGTATTAAGGCTACATAAAATTGAAATTCTGGTTCTCAGGCCCACACGCATCTGTTTTGAGGTAGCCGCATTACTAGTTTATTGTATTTTTGATAAAAAAAAAAAATTCCCCAAATAGGGGAAAATAGTCAAAGGGGCATAACTCTGTCTAAAAAGGTTCGATCGTACTCATGACAAAAACCTAGATATTCTTCTGATAAATCTGTATACCAAATTTTATTTCAATATGTGCAACCTCTGCAAAGAAAATGAACAGAAACTGCAAATTATTGGAATTTTTTTAAGTCCAAGGGGCATAACTCTGTCCAAAATGGTCCGATCATACCCAAAACAAATCTTGACCTAGATATTCTTATCATAAATCTGTATACCAAATTTCATTTCAATATGTGCAATCTCTGCGAAGAAAATGAACAGAAACTGATAGTGGACCGACAGACAGACTGACCGACAGACCAACAGACCAATAGACAGCAGCAAAGCAGTATGCCCTCCCTTTTTTGAAGAGGGGCATAATAAATAGTAGCAGTGGGATTGATTTGCAAAGAACCAGTCCATGAATTTAAATTCTGCAGAAATCAAGCTTTGAGGTATTGATCACCTGACAGTAAAACAACTTGTTGTCTTGGGTTAAAACTTACCATTTAATCTCCCTGAGACAGGACTATAGACACAGGATTGATGGATAAAATTTACCATTTCATCTCCCTGGGACAGGACTATAGACACAGGATTGATGGATAAAACTTACCTTTTCATCTCCCTGGGATTTGACTATAGACACAGGATTGATGGATAAAATTTACCATTTCATCTCCCTGGGATATGACTATAGACACAGGATAGATAAAACTTACCATTTCATCTCCCTGGGACAGGACAATAGACACAGGATTGATAAATAAAACTTACCATTTCATCTCCCTGGGACAGGACTATAGACACAGGATTGATGCACCTCTCAGACAGGAATACAAGGGACTGAGCGGCCTGTAGACGACAGCAGTATCGAGCGCACTCGTCGTCCAGAAGGGCCTCACGGTACCTCTGCTCGCTCGCTATTGACAACACCTCTTTATACAGTGGGATTTCCTGAGTTGGGTGAAAATGTCTGCTGCTGCTGGGATGGGAGGATGGTGCATTATGGGAAATAATTGGAGACTGCAGTGAGGCTCTAAGGGAAAGTGACCCAATGTCTTGTGAGGGGAAAAGTTTTGGGGAAGAAGTAAATAAAGTGTTTTTAGAACTTGTACTTCTTTTATTGACAGGAAGATGCTCAGCAGAAATGTTGAAACTTGTCTCTGTTGATGATTTTAAACTCAAGTCCATGGGTTGATCAGCAGCTTTTGCATAGTCAGGGTCCTGCTCGAGTCTTCTCTTGGCGGAGGGCGTTGGAGAGTCGGACGTCGAGTGGCGCTCGGCTTCATCCTTCAGAGCCATAGCAGTCCATATAGGGGGAGGGGAGGGTGATTTGGCACCCTCCCTCTGTAACACTGGTGCTGGTTTTAATGGTTTCGGTGATTTGATAAAAGTAAAGGGACTTTGTGAATCACTGGTAAAATGGCTAAGCCTAGGTGTAAGCAAAGACTTCTGAACATTTTCTGATAGTTGAGGTGCCTTTGGTGTGCTAAGTAGTGTATCTGAAGCTAACGGTAAACCTGATGTCTCCAACACTGAAAAACTCTCCTGTCTCAAGCATGGTATCAAAGGTGATTTCACAACAAATGGCGAGTCATAATTGTTATTATTTTTTTCTTCCTCCTGAATGCTTTCTAAATTCTGAGTTTGTTCATCACTCTGTAAAGTCAGTATCTGCTCCGAGGATGAAATCAAGTCACTGAGTTTGGCATCCAGTGCCGAGTTCCCACTCTCATCCGTCTGGTTATCCGTGTGACCTTCGACCTCCTGGTACCCAGCCTCCATCTGAAGCTGACACTGCAGCTCCCTCTGTAGTTTAAGTAGCTCTTCCTGTTGTTTCCTGATCAGCTCTAGCTGGTACATGATGTTGGTGTTCTTTCTGGTCTTGGATTGGTTCCTCAGACTCTGAGCCTGATGACAGAGACTCTGCATGTGAACGTTAGACTCAGAAATACTCTCATTGAGCTCAGCAATGCTCTGTCTCTTTTTGCTCTTCTGGACTCGGCCCACAAAGTTTCCCACTGAGTCCCGAGTGCGTTCTCTGTGGCTGGCCTGTTCTCGGGTTGATGTTGAGGGGGCTTGACTGTTTTCGTCCTGTTCTGTCTCTGTAAACATAGCCATGGTGGTCCCTCCTGCTTTGTTATCCACCAGTATTTCCTACAACCAACCAAAGAAATGAATATATATATCAATAAATAAATATAATTACTGTAGGCATCTTTTTAAATCAAATTATTAAGAGTAAAATTTTTTATCAATGAAATGAAAATCAGGTCAAACTTCTAGGTCACAGTGACAGGACAAAAACATGGTGTATTTGCAAAGGTCTTGTCAACGGGGATGAACATATAAAAGTCCAAACCTTGTCTTTGTGCAAATTGATATGGTTTAATTAGCTCATTCTAAAACAAAATCTTTCAAAGAACAACAGAAAAATTGTGGTATTAACTATCGCAAACTTTAAATATCTGCATGGACCAGACAGTACATCTATGTGCAACTAGTATGAACTTATAGCATGAACCACTCTGAATGCTTTTGATAGTGAATCAGCTCAATATAAATTTTACAAACACAAAGCATCACAGTTGTTAAATCTAAATCAGTCCTGATCAACAACACTTTTTACAGCAGTTAATTAATATTACATGATAAAGTTATTTAAAATAAAAAAAGATGCTAAAAACATTTGATAAAAAAATAACACATTACTCTAACTTTCAAGGATAAAAAAAAGAATTTATTTAAGAGGAGAAAATTGGCTTAATTTATGGGTCAAATTCATTTGTGTATTAATTCAACAAAAACATAATGATTATAACCCAACAGCCATGCTTCAAGAACATTATGCAGATAAAAAAAAATTCCACACTTTGAATTGTCAATCTAATAATTAACATCATCATAAAAATTACGTTTTTTTTTCTCTGGTGGGATGTCAATTTATCGCCGACTATTGTTATCTATCTCTAAATCTCAGTTTAGCGGAGGAAATGAAGCCGTTTTCACCAAATAAACACGGGGAAAATGATATTGAGTCATACAGTCAATAATTACGGAGCAAACATAAAAAAAAAAATCGGCACACTATCATGTGCACATGTAATTGTGCAAATAACGATCTATTGAATTTCCATCTGGAAAAATCGTTTAAAGGGAGGGATGCTTGCCAAATCTATCACCTTCAACATCTGTCTTGTGTGAGATTTTTTTTTGAAAATTGAATTGATCAAGAGCTAGATGGAACTCTATCAGTTAGTAAGGGTTGCATTTTAATCTGTTTTGTCATACAGGTGTAAACATTTGTTAGAAGAAAGTCTATTGTGAATTTTTTTTTTTTTACAAAAATGATTTTGATTTTGAACTTTCAAAAATCAACATGATCAATGCTAAAAAAAGCTTAGATTTTTAAAAAGAACACTAAGTTCTCAATTAAACACGTTATTAATAAATCATATGAAAAAAAAAATTACTTGCAAAGCATGAAGGAATAATTTTAGATTAACACAAAGTGTACTTTTATTTATGCATGCATAGAGGATACTCAATGTTTTTTTTTTTATGACTGTGAAAGGATTAAAAAAAAAAGTTTTCAAGATTTCAAAGATATCATTCTGCCTCCTGAGTGTGAAATAAATTCCATATTCATCTTGTACATCTGTCTGATTATTAGATTTTCTTTTTTTTGCCCCTAACAGCTCATTAACTGTCAATTCTTAATGCAGAGAAATTAAGGCTAAAGCTGTAACATCATAAGTAAGGAGTTGTGAGAGGTCACAGCTAAGCAGTTGTGATATTTGATAGTGTAAAAAAGGACTTTACTTATAACATTAATTTTGGGAAAACTTTGGATGTTTGTTAATATCAGGATGGCTTATTACTCCTGCTATTGGGAGCATTTTTGTAAACATTTTTAAAAGAAGGGAAAAGAGAGTTTTATCATGTTTATTTTACAGTGCTTATTTGTTATTTTTATAAGATAACAAATTACTTTTTATGCTATGAATTATTTGCACAAAGTTCTGAGAAAAATATCACTTTTATTTTATTGATAATTGTTGAAAATACAAATATTGTTATACAGCACTTTCAGTGAGCATGGTGAGTTCAACTTAATAAGGTTTAACTGTATTTACTATTTTTTTTTCATGCAGGCTCAATTAAACAGGTCATTTACAGTCATATTTTTTTTATATATAAATTTTTCTTTACTTGTCTAGCTTTCCCAATATTAAAGAAATACAAAGAAAAAACCTTTAATCTGAGCTAGTTGTAAAATTTGTAGCTTAATTTACTACTTTCTTTATTAAGATATTTCATTAATATTAGTCAAGCTACAAATTTTACAACTACCTAATTAACATGATTAAAGCTTTTTCTATTTGTATTTTTTAAAATTATTTCTTTGTAAGTATCTCAAATAAGCTATATTAACTTATCACTGATTACTTAATAACTAAATTAAAAAAAACAATCAATGAGAACAATTTGAACCAATAGCAATGAATTATTTTCTTTTGCTAATTAAGAATTATTGAGTGAATTGTTGCACCTGTCAAATTTCTAAGTTTACCATTATTCAAACTGCACTCCCCTTCCTTTTGATATTGTTAAATAACATCTTGTGCCTGCAGGGACCAATTCCGTTTAGCACAAAGTTGAAATGTCTTACTAGAACTATTCCATATTTAACAATACATTCTTTTTTTTATCTCTTTATCTAATTAATGAAAACTTACCTAATTGGCTTAAAATAACAAACAGTTTATCACGACAATAATTTATCAATTTAATAAAAACATCTTTGAGATTTTAAGAGTTTCTTTGTAAAAACTCCCAAGTTCTAGAGTTCATTTTTCTAAGATTTTGACTGACCGCTTTCTTGATTCATTCCTTGTTTTGAACATGTTGAATGCTTCACCAATTGTCGAAAGCTATCAATAATAATTTAGATAAATATTGATCTAACCACATCTTTACCACTGGAATTATCAATTGAATATAAACAATATTGGCCTGATGAAAGGTGTCAAACATGATTTCAACATTTATTTACTTAATTTTAAGAGAATCTTGTGGATTTTCCCACACTAATTGTACTTTTCTATCTCTCTCTTTTTGATCAATTTTTAAAGATAAATTTAACTCCACATTGCACTTTTATGAAATAATAAACAATAAAATCTAATTCTTTATCTAAAAAAGCCACACACTAAATATTCTATGTGTTTAATAAAAATCATAAATCCTGCATCTGTTCATTTTAGTTCCGTGGAAACCAATAATTTACTTAAGTTTTTTGCTATTAGATTTGTTTTCTGTTCTATATCCTTATCTATGTTGTTCAAACATCTCAGAAATGAAATATATCTGTAAAATTTCATAATTAAACATATGGCATTTTAAAAGAGTTTATATGTGTGTGTGTATTTGTTTTTTTGGAGGAGTTTAAAAAAATTATTCATTAATTATTATATTTCTCTTCTTTCCTTTCTTTTTTTTATTTTGCAAAATGTGTATAGCAATTTAAAATTTTAAAGGTGATAAGCTAAATTCTCAAAAGGGTAAAACCCAATTAGTACTCTTGCGCTATGAAAAATTAAGTAGAGTGTAAAAAAAAATCCTTGCCATTATAAAAATTGTAAACAAGGACCAAACAGGTATAATTCATTTTTCTTAAAAATCAATTTCTCAACCTATAACTTGAAGCCCTTGTTTCCTAGCTCCCACCTTACCTTAGTTATGACCAGTTTTCTGACATCACATGGTCCTTGGTGTTGATCCCCTAACCCTGCACAATAAGGCTTAACCGCTGTATCCTTAGAATGTTCCACACCACCATACTCCTGAAAATGGTGCTTCCTTACAATATAGTTTGGGAAATGTCCGATTTCTTCTGCCTGTGAAGTAAAATTCAGTCCATCACATTGTGCTTGATTTTTTATACAGGCATCATTTTCCCCTTGTTCTCTGCAGTTTTTAACAAGATGAAGAGGTGTACTAGATGTTGGTTGACTTTCTTTAATTATTTGTACATGGAGCTCATTTGATGAAGCATGTGTGTGATCAACCTTCTCCCAGTGTCTCTGAGTTTGAGTCCCATCTTGGAAAACTCCATTGTCTTTTTTGCGCTCAGATGCCCTTTCTAAACAACCACTAGATGATGCTTGAGCATTTTTAGACTGCAAGTGTGCAAATTTTCCCTTTGGATTCTGCAACCTGTGATTTTTTGAGCTCTCAGCTAAGTTTCCTTCCACATTTTGCAAACCTTGAAGATAGTGGCCTTCCCTGGAATTTTGCAATCCTTGTGACAACAAAACGTTTCTAAGATTTTTGGAGAATTCGAGATTTGCGGCTCTTAGTCCTTGCCGTTCGGAACAGGTAGCATTTCTCAAGTTACTACAGCATTGAGTGTCTCCATCACACTGGCGACTGGAAGCTTGTGGTGCTACAACATAGGAATGAGTCACCCTCTCTCTATTGCCGCTGCCATCTCCTGATATTGGTAAAACATCTTCAGAAACATGGGGTGAATCATCGTGACAATTTGCTTTATCAGCAGTGCAAGGGAAAAGTCCTCTTTTGTAAACAATTCCATCCGAGTTGCTGGCAGAGCCCCGAGATTCCCCACCAACCTCCAGAACATTGCTCAAACGCTGAGACGCGAGTCCATTAAGCTCACTCAAGCCCTCCGATTTTGGGTCAGCACTACTCTGAGCTACAATGTTAGTTTTGTCTTTATTTGGGTTACTAGGCAACACTTGGACTATATCGGCAGTCTTCTGTCCATTATTGCTGGTCCACTGACCGGTACCGCTGGATTGTGGGATTGATTTGACCGTGGTCAGTTTCTGTTGACCAGCCTTGGCTGGTGTGAGTTGTTTGGTCACTGGGCAGATATTCTCTTTACATTCCTCTTCTTCTTCTTCCTCTGAGTCCTCCACTGTGGTGAATAAAGTCCTCTGAACTGTGTCCTACAAAGACAGCAAGGTCAAGGTCAAACAATGTCAGGAAAAATATTCATCTATAGTACCTTAAATTTACTTTCTATGCAAATCTAACACTGCCTTTACATGTACCGGTATTTGAACTTAGAAAATAAAAAATAAATAAAAATAAAATAAAAATAACAATCATTCTAATAAAAAAAAAATAACACACCCCTCAACAAATACAAAACATACCAATTTAAACCAAATTAACTGGTCAGTAAACATGCTTTGCTAGTCAGATCAAAACAGAATTGTTTTTTTTTCTAACTTTATATTCAGAGGAAAAAAAATAAACCCAGCTTCCTTAACCTGATCAATTCACCTAAACTCGATCAATACACTGAATGAAAAACAATACCCATCGGAACTTTATCTCGGTTACAAGTACCTTTTAATAAAGTTTCAACAATGGCATCGGACCAGAGAGCAACTTTATCAATAAAATCACCGTGCAGCAAGAACATGATTCCGTTATCATTCATTTTTTTTCCTTGGGTAATTTCTTACTGCAATTTTTGCACATCATTCATGAATAACAGTCATTCAGAGAGAACGTTAAACAACAATTTTCCCCTGTAATGCGTACAGGACATCAGCTGGAGAATTATTTGATAATTCACCAAGAAAGAGTTTGTGCCGAGAAATTAAAGTGATGCAGCCAGAAAATTATCCATATTAATGATTTAGGATAATTTCATTATTTATAAAAGTTGTGGGTTGTATAGTTTATCATTGATTTTTTTTCCTAAAATCTTTAAAATGAACTTTTCATTGATATATATGTATATAAATGTATCAGTTTAATCATCTACATTCATATGAACATATTTTTGTTGCATATCTCACTTATATTTTTCAAATGTCAAGGTTAATAAGAGAGTTGTTACAAACAGACAGACGAAAAATGTTTCTTTCACATTGTTTTTGTTTTTTCATAATAAAGCTACTGACAAACAGACACAATATAAAGTAACCATTTCCCCATTTTCCTATCAGTGGTGTAGGAAAAAAATTATCGTCTTCATTTGATTCAATTAAGGACCCAGAATGTAATAAATAATGATTTTTGGTTGATATCAGAGCTGCTCCGATTTCTTACTGGTGGAAGTATCTGAGAGAACAATGAGTCATCCTCACCACTGATCGCAAGGACAAGTCTACAATTGCTGATCTACTGAGGATAACTGTTGCTCTCATTTGACTTTTATTGTCTTAGCTAATAAAAGCTGTTGAGAGAGAGAGAGAGAGAGAGAGAGAGAGAGAGCAAGATTCACCACTCATTTTGATTTCAAAATGCATCTACTAGCAATTAGACCATTTTTCTGAAAATTTGTTTTATCAAAACAATTAAAAGTGTCTTTGAACCTACAACATTTTTCTTTTTTTTGTTGGTGCACATTAAGGTGGCTAGAAATGGGGAATGGGGTGGAGGGATGGGGGTGCATAAGACAGAAAACATTTCTTTATGTATCTATTTAGCCCTCTGATTTCTTTGGCCTTTCTGCTCAATAATCCTAACTTCCTAGTTTCCCTACCCTATAATCCTTTACCGCTCCATACGACAGTAACATAGAAGTCTGTTGGTCTCCGTCAGCAATCTCTGACTCAGTGTTTGTCAAAGGAAACAGGCTCAAGTTATCTGCACTCAGGGACTCGAGGTTCCGAGCGGGATCAGGAGATTCCTGTGTTAACCCGAGCAGCGATAGAGCCAAGTGAACATGCTTTCAGTTATCAGACAGGACATAATATTTACGTTTAGTCACTGCAGTCTCAGGAACTGCACTCAATGCCCTTCAGAATCCAGATAAATTCTTTAATCTTGGGTGTAAAATCAGAAAATAAACTCCAAGCCTTATTTGTCAGATTGACAAGGTTCCTGCAAATACTCCAGGCTATGACAAGATAATCTGTAGTGAAGCATTATAGTAACCTCAAACTCTTAAGATGACATGAAAACCTTAGAGGGAACAATCCATTAAAACAATAGGTCACTGACTAAGGTCAGGATCATAAATTACTTCAGAGTCCTGATACAGCATATTGTCTGAAGATTCAATTGTAAGTCAGTCTGCAAACTGCGCAAAATATACCTGGATACTATTTGGCTAAAGAATAGTTAGAGAATTGTGAAAAAGTGGCAAAATTATTTTCCTTCTAGCTGGGAGAGCCCACTTCCAAGAACTTTTACCTCCTAAAAGATATCAAATAGAAAATTTTAAAAATCTTTCAGAATGTACCAGCTGAGAGTACATCATGATCAAGTACTACAGTTAATGAAATATGAAAAATTGTCAAAGGGTCAAAAAATGCTTGAGGAACTTAATTATAAAACAAGTATATACTGACAAAACGTCAGAAATACTCAAGCTGTAGAAAGTCAAATAGGAAGTATCATTATATCCTAAAATGGTTTTAAGATGAGGGCTATATATTGAGTTCAATCCTCTGTTGAATAAACTACATGACTGTATACACGAAACAACATACATATATTGAATTTTATTAGGAAAAAAACATTATTAATCGTACTTAATTACTTTTTAAGATGAATTTACGTGACACACTTTCAGGAATATTTTATAGAGCATAGTAACGTTGTCGTTTCTTAATGAAATATTTTATGTAGACATTTAGTATACATGTACTTCAAACTATATACGTTTTTGTATTTTTTGCTTAATGACGCACATCTCATTCAATACATACATCAATTAAGATAGCTTGCTAAAAGCCTGTAGAAAAGTTTTTCAAAGTGAAAATGGGGGGGGCTCAAGGCTCTAAAAAATCCACCTGACTACTGGTTCATCCATCGTTGCAAACTACGGACAAAATGTACGATCCTCTCCTACTTCGGACCGTGGCTTGAGACGATGGGGTTCATTCATCTGAGCGGCATGTCCAATGCATATTCGGTACGAACCAAAAGAAGTATATAATTTCTGGTACCAAAGCTTAATACGAGAATTTAACATTGATTTTGTGCTTTTATTTTACTGTCTCTCAAATTACACATCATTTGCAGGCCCGTGAAAAGCAATTTTTAAGTTGGGGGGTACAGCCATACATTTTCTGGCCATGCATTGTAGAATTTGTTAACGATGGGGTAACCTGCGTCACGTTTCAGAGTCTGCAGTGGACTCGTCCAAGGATGCTTTGTCGGCGACTGTAAAAAGTTACCTGAGATTCATACGCAATGGAAAGCGTGAAATCTCTGTATAGAAACTGTTGCGGCTGCGACGCTTCACTCATTGTTCATTCGCCATAGAAAATAATCCGCTTTTTAACACTAAATATCTTTGAATATACAAACGTTTTCAAGATAAGCTTCATTTTTGTTTCTAGAAATATTTTTATCTACAAAAATAATATATTTTTGTAATTTTAAACTGAGTAATTCGATGACCTAGCATCGTTTTAGATAACTCAAGCCCCTCTAGGGCTTGAGTAAAAAATACTCCATCCCCATTAGCACCAATTTCTTAATTCTCAGACTACCAGTAAAAACTACCACTCCAAGACTCTCCTCAGAATCTAGGTGTAAAAGAGTTCCTGATATCATATGACAGGTCACAATTAGCATTTTTCCTGTGTTGTCTTCTATTGTTCTCTGATTTCCCCTGGTGGTTGCCCAGTGACACACATTTAAGTTGTACAGCTGTAAATCTATATAATCAGACACCTGCCAATAAGCCAAAAATTCTATCTCTGATGGACAAAAGAAACTTTGTCACTCACAGAAAAGTCATACCAAGACGATAGAAAGTGCACTTGAGCTGTGTTATGTAACATTGAGAAACACGTGATTAAAATGGACAAAATTAAGGATTATGGGTAAAAAATTTATCTTGCTTTATCTTCTGTAATTGCAATACCAGAAGCCCATGCCATGAAAAAAATCCACATTACTGATAGACAAACAAGTAAAGAAACGAAATGGTGAAATGCACTTCCTCTTTTTTCCAGAAAAAAATGAAAAAAAAAAAATGCAGTGGAAGTCAATGTTGCACTTGAGATTAATTAGGCTTGGTGTGAAACATCTGTTTAAAGTACAATATCCCCTGATAACCAGGCCTAGTGTTACAGAAATATTGGTCCCAATGGTTTTAAGTTAATGTCTACATTTGTCAAAGATTCCTATCAGAAGATGTACAACAAGAGGCTCATTATATCGTCCATATTTCTCATTAATACCAAGAATATGACAAAGTGAAAATTGAGTTATAAATCCCAACTTTATGTATTTTTGACCTTGGTAGCTCAAAAATTTCTTGGTCTCTGGTGGGGTTTGATGTATAATACAGTTAAACTTGTCTAATCCTGATGTTGTATAATCTGAAACCTTGTCTAATACAATGTAAACTTTAAGTTCTTTTCCATAATTTCAATTGTTTTAGATGCTGTGTAATCCTGAATGCTGTCTTTTTTGGCCAATATCTTTGGAACCAGTAGGCCAAAGCCGCCGGGTTAGACAAGTTTTTACCAGGTTTTTGGAAAATTGAAATTAGAATAAAATCATATTAACAAGAGGCCCACGGGCCTTATAGGTCACCTGAGTATCATGTAACAACTTTCCAGCGATTGTATTCGGTTCGTGTTTTAATCCAAAAGCCATGAAATTCACAAATTTTGAAGGAGGCACCATTGCTTATCAAAGGGCAGATTTCAAAGCATTAATTTATTTTTAGTCAAAGTACCCCCCTGGTACCCCTGACCCAGCGGCCCTGAAATTATCTAATTTGAAAGAGACCCCTTTCTTCATTATAAGACCAGCATTTTTTTTTATGCTTAGGTTTAGTTATGAACATGAGAATAAAAAAGTCCCGAAGGAGAAGGAAATAGAAATTTTTTTTTTTTGATAAATCAATTATTAACATTTGTACATTCTTTTTTATGCTATTCTAATAGGCTCCTTACCACTGGACACATAATCCTTACAAATAGGAAAGTAGAACATTTAATTGCTTATTTCATCATCTGCCAGTTTGGGCCAGTTATATAAATTTTGTGATGTTGGTCAAAATATATTTTAAAGAATCAATTCTTTAAAAGTCTTTCAATATACATCTTCATTTTTTAAATATGTGTTAGGTGAATGTGTAGACTTGTTCTAAAATTTACTTGATGCCTAAAATTATAATTCCTATCATAAAACAGACAGGGAGTATTGGGAAGTAGGGTGAACATTTTTTCAATTAAGTGTAAAATAATTTTTCTGGCTGATACAAATGATACTACATGCCTGTATATATTTGTATATTCTTGCCGCCTTTTAATAGTTGAATTTTTTTTTTCTTCAGGTTATTGTTTATTTCTTCCTCAAATGGATTTAACTTCTCCCATAGTTTTATTCATTACATCTGATGCATAAGCAACCCTTTTCTGAAGAATGATGCTTAGACTGCAAGCTATAACAGAGACCTAAACTGTAACAATATCGCTGGCAATATGCAATACCTACCACAGGCAGTTTAAAACCTGGGGGAGGAAAATAATTTACAGACAGATACTTTTGAAACGAATACATAATTATCTCACCAGCATGTCATTGTGCAGCAAAGTCGTCAGCATTTTATTTGTCCTTTGAACGGGTGAAACAGTTTGAATGGCACTTGTATCGATGAATTTTACACTAAACCAAGCTATCTTCTCAGATCTAGCTTTATTTACCCGCCGTCTCATCTTAAAACCGGAAGTGCAAGTTCGTAAATTAGAAATCTCTATTCCGACTCAAATTTGACATCGGAAAGAAAAAATTGTTTTGTTTTTTTCTGAAAATTCAAAACCTTGAGCGGAGGGTTTGTAAAACTGACAATAAATCCTGGCCTTAAATATGTAATTAGATCATTAGTATGTTAACCAGGAGCAAAGGATAAGATGTTCAAAGAATTCATGCATTTCACTATATAATCATTAGAGCCCCACCCTAAAACAAGAACCCCTGACCCTCGGGCCATAAAATTCAAAATTTTGGTAGAGACACTCTTACTCATCATAACTATGTACTTAGTTAGTTTATTTAATACCCAGGAGCAGAGAAGAAGATTTTCAAAGAATTCATGTATTTTCACTATATAATCAATAGAGCCCCACCCTAACACCAGAACCCCTGACCCTGGGGGCATAAAATTCATAATTTTGGTAGAGGCACTCCTGCTCATCATAAATATGTACTTAGTTGGTTTATTTAATACCCAGGAGCAGAGAAGAAGATTTTCAAAGAAATAATGCATTTTCACTACCTACTTATTTAGCCCCGCCCTAGCACTAGAACCCCTGACCCGAGGGCCATAAATTTCACAATTTTGGTAGAGGACTCATTGCTGATTACAATCATGCAAACAGTTTGACTGCTTGATGTCCAGGAGTAAAGAAGAAGATTTTCAAAGATTGCATTAATTTGAGTGGTTTTGGCCCGACCCCTCAGGCCCCAGGGGGGCAGGGATCATGAAATTCACAATTTTTGTTCCCCTTCACCCATAGATGCTTTGTGCCAAATTTGGTTGAAATTGGTTCAGGGGTTGCAGAGAAGAAGCTGAAAATGTTCAAATGTTAACGGACGACGCACGACGACGGACGAAAACAGATAGCAATAGGTCACCTGAGTTTACTCAGGTGACCTAAAAAATGATGATTTCAAATATTTATTTGGTCCGTTCACAGGTGCGATACTGTTTGTGCCTAATAAAAAAGACCTTGAAAATACCAAATCAACTATGACATTCTTAAGTATATTTCTTGTTTGTCTTTTTTCAATTTCTTGTAAATAAGTATTTTATCCTAGTGGCAGAGTTTTCTTGCAAGCACCTGTCAATTTCTAATTATAAAGTTATACACCGCACACTGAACATGGTGAAAGGAATAGAAAGAGCAATGCTTATTATTTCTCTACTTCTTAACTAAAACAGCTGGTAATGAATATTTTATCAACACTGCAAGCAACAGAAAAAAAAAAAAAAACATTTCCTTCGGATATTTTTTTGTGCACTGATATGAACTTTGAATACTTTTTTCAATTGACCTAAAAGAACTAGTGGCAACATCACGAGAAAAAAAAAGATAGTGGCATTGTGTCACGAGAAATATTAGATGCCAGATCTAAGACAAAGAACAGAAGAAACCTGCCAATGCCAAAATCTCCTGCAACACAAAAGGTGTCAGGTCTTGTACAGAAGGAGACCTGTCGCCACTTCTAATTTGTTTGCAGGCACATGAAACGTTAGACTATTGATGACTTAATTTTGAATGATTACGAATTTTCCTGAATATTTACTCTGGCTCGCCTGTAATGGAACACGTTGGAAAATTAATATCATCACCTGCCAATATCAACTATTGAACCATGTGGAAAGGGCTTTCTTCTCTTAATCAGCATTTAACTAATTACTAATTATAACTAATACCTTGGCACCATAACTAAGTCCTGGAATAAAAAAAAAATTATTATGGAAATTAAAAATAATTTCATGGAATTTTTTCATCAACTCATCTTTTCTTTTTTAAGGGTATTTAAGTTCATGAGAATGAGAAATCTCCATACTTCTCGCCACATCAACAAAAAGGAAAAACATCAAGATAGTCTTTTGGTATTGATTCCCATTGAACAGACTATTTCAGGTGAAGTTTTCAAAGAGAATCTTAACACCGCCTCTAAGAAACTTGGATATAAAGGAAAACTTCTATTGACAAAGACATGAAGAGTATCAGATGCTTCAGAGGAAGGCTGTGATGTGCTTTTGTCATAATAAACACAGTGTCAGTCTGGAGAACTAAGACACTTACAGAGAATGTTCCTGTTTTTTGTTGATAGATAAATCATTTACTTCTATAACTGTGACTCCTCACCCACCCAGTGACTTTTTCCCATTTAAAATAAATACATGTAAAACAAGAACAACTTAAAATTATTAAATGTTAATTAAATTTAATTATTTAAATTTCATATTCATTCTTAAAATTCTGGATATGCAAATATAATATCAAAGTGATAAACTTTCTGAACCAATAATTTTGTAAAGAAAGTTCAAAACTGGGAATATTTCCATAGAACATGAATGTCTTATACTGTGAGTTCATTTCTAATGCAACATGAAAAGAAATCTATATAAATTAATTATTTTATAACCCCCCGCAAGAGTATCATAAGTATAGGTTAAATGAGGGGTAGTGAGGTCAAGGTCACAGGAAGGTTAACATCGGAAAATTTTGACACAGCTGAATAGCTCTCATCAATTTGTATTTAGTGTCTGAAGTTTGATGCAAATATCTTGAATACACTGTAGTTTTTAAAAGTGAGATTTAAACACAAAAAAGGAAAAATCAAAGTTAAAATAAAATTATCAATTAATGTACATGCTTAGAATACATTATATGAAATTTTAAAAAATAAGTTATTTTGAAAATGGACTGAATGCAAATAAAGAAAGGTCAAGGTCATACATTTTACACACATGGGAATAAATCTCAATATAAATCATTTTATCTGTTGGATGAAAATATTTTGAATTTTTTAAAAAGCAAAATGCAAATTAGAATAGTAAGGTCAAGGTCATAGGGAAGGCCCGGAGATTAAAAACAATGCAGCAGGTATCCGCATATGAATTTTTGATAAAAATATTTTGAAAAGTTCCTTTGAACCTGAGCTTATAGAATAAAGGCAAAGTGGGAGGGACAAACAGACAAAAGACCAACAAAAACAAAGATGCCTTGTAACATGTGTAATGGAAATTTTTTCCATTTGTGTAAAAAAATTTATATCTGCTAAACATGTTTAGCTATCCACTGTGTAATTTTTGTAAAGTCTGCAGAACTTATAAAAGTTCAAATTGCATTAAAATTTTCTTAATATGATCTATGATACAATTAAAGGAAAAAATCATTATGACATCATAACCTAATATCAGATCATAATGCACAAAAAAATCAATGCAGAAGTATATTGGATTCTTCTGAGAATATTTTTCCAGTTAATATACTTACAATTATCCACAGGACAATCAGTTTAAGTAAGATCCAAACTTCAGATATCATGAAGCAAGCCCAGCAATACTACTAGCTCAAGTGAGTTATGTTTATAGAAAATGTTCATCAAATCCAAAATTTGCAGCTGCATCAAAGATAATCAAGTTAACAGCTGAAAGACAGCTCACTTATAGAACACTGAACTGCGAATAAGAAACTGTGGCATAAAGACATAAAAATATATATATATAATACAAATTATCATCTTAAATCAAACGCTTTAGCTGGCACTGTTGTGAGCTATATATCCAACTCTCAATATGTTTAAGAAGTGTCGCAACTTAAAGTTATAGCTGTACATAATTCAGGTGAAAAATATGTGTGTCTTAAGTTTTCCACACAGAAACGGCAAAGAAAAAAAACCCATTTTCAACTGCAGAGACAATATCTGACGAAATATTTATGCTCAGGCAATATCCTGTAAATTATTCTAATGAAAGCTCATATTGTTTAAAGTCGGCTTGTTTTCTTGGGAGGAGAAATCTACCGAGGGCAGATTCCTTAGCAGTAATAGCTAACATCGAAGTTCATCAAAAAAGATTTAATCATCAAAGGTAACATTAATCACCCCAATTTCTTATCAGATTTTTCCTTTGAATATTGTAAAAATAATATTTACTTAAGTATTTCAAAAGAAATATGTAGATGTAAAGTATAGTTCTCCTGAACTTTATAAATTTTTCTAAATAATTATGGATTATAAGTATTAGCATTTACAGCTGATTAATTTAAATATGCTGAGAAAAATTCCTGATTCATGCTATTTGTACTCATGCTTTGTCATTTTCTAAGTCATATTTCTTTTCCCTAAATATTATTGTTAAAAGCATCACATATCCCTGCATTAGGCTGCATATACATTACTGCCTCTGTTATATAAAAAGCAAATTAATCACATTATTTGAAAATTTAATAATGGTAATTATCTTAATCAAGCTATCAAGTCCTTCTTATCAAACAAAGTATGATGCCCTGTCAACCCCTCAAACACTTTTCCCCAAGTTCATGGACAAACAAAATTTAAATTTTTAATATCCCTTATACTTCTCCAGATTTCTTTTTGAAAATCATGAAAATGGGAAGAAAAAAATATTACAGGTGAAAATAAATAAACAAGATTTATTAAAGAGGCTGGTATAGATGTGTATTAAATTATAAACCTATCACCAGTAATCTTAACTTCTATTGACTCCTGGTAGCAAGGTAATGATATTAATCAGAGCTTCAAACATAAACGCTTCACAGCAGTCAAGGAAGTGAAAAAAAAATCATATCGAAAAAATACGAGAGCCCGACCACTGCGAATCAAACATCAGGTATTTTAATCGTGATCTTCTTTAATTGATAGCTAATAGAGTTTGGCTCTGGGGGTAGTTCTGAAATCGGGACCAATACGTATTTCCCACGCTGCATCAAAAGGTCGGGGTGAGGGAACCAGCATAGCTGCCAGGCAGGGAGAGAGAAAATATGTTTTACATAACTCGCGTATTAATCACGACGCTCTCACCTGGGAAATTTTGAATGCAGACATGAGAAATGGCTGGCTTTATCTATCTGATTCTTGTCTTTCACCCGCATCGTATTTTCTTTTCTTCTGGGAATGTTTTCTCTAGATTTTTTTCTAGGCATATCTTGTACCTGTCTTGTGATAATTTGATTTAATTTCTTTCAGATTCCTGTAAATTGCTGAGACGTAGTATAAATTGCTGTAGACAAAACGACCTCATTTTTTCCTTGGCCAAATGACGGGAGAAAAAAAAAGAAAAGAAAAAAACATAAAATAAGGGGCGTCAAATTCTTTTTTTCCTTGCATGCTGAACTTTCTTCTAATTGTGCATTAATCTCCTTTGCCAACTCTGAATTTAGAACTTTTTTCATGGAATGCCAAAAAATGACATTTGTTTTTCATTGTGAATCTTATTTGGGAAAGCAAAGGACCCCGGCCCACCTGTTGTTTATAAAGTGTTTTATCACCACCAGGCTTTCACAGCCCCCTTCTCCTTAGATCTGCTTGTCTGTAATTGTAAGCAAACTTCCTCACATTCCAAATCATTCTATCTAATTCCAAATTAAAAATACTTGAAGAACTGCTGCAGTATCCATAAGTCCCCAAAAGTCAAAACTAAGCAAGCAAGAATTTTTAAGTCATCCTTTCATCCTGTTTGCCTCAACTTACCGAATTTGTGAGAGAGAGAGAAAGAGAGAGAGAGAGAAAGAGAAAGAGAGAGAGAGAAAGAGAGATAATATTACCATCTTTAACTATATCAGCACATTCCCACTGTATGAAGTCACAGTGAGTCAACTCCAGAAACCATCTGTACATCAGACAGGTTAATGCCTGCCCACTAAACCACAAAATCCTCCCTGCCAGGCTCCTGTTTCCAAGCATAGGGAGCAACTCTGGGGATGATTCCCCAATGTTTCAAATATTTTACTCTGGTCATTGAATAAAAATGTTGTGTGAAGATAAACTCATCCTACTTTCTTTTAGTAAACACACTTGATGATAAAATTTTACAGAAATGCATACTTATTAAGTTCATCATTTATCCGTTTTTGCATTTTAAATTTTACTCTGAGCTTACTGTTTTCTTAAAAGAAATCTAATTTCATATAAAATTTAAATGCACATAATTTTAGAATACCTTGTTCAGTAAAATTAAACAGAAATGGTCTTTTTTATTTTGTTGAGAATTTTATCATGAATAAAGCCAGTTTAATTTGTGTGTAAGAAACACTTTGAGTTTGATAGTCTTTCATCCTAATGAGAGTTATCTCTCTTAGCAGGGGGGGAAATGAACCTTAATTTTTATAACAATACTGTAGAAGTACTTATTTCCGCGTGGTATTAATTTACGCTATGTACGCGGTA
Organism: Saccostrea glomerata; assembly: GCA_003671525.1. Classification (NCBI taxonomy): domain Eukaryota; kingdom Metazoa; phylum Mollusca; class Bivalvia; order Ostreida; family Ostreidae; genus Saccostrea; species Saccostrea glomerata. The sequence continues at coordinate 1,384,016 of PRKT01000104.1, read as the reverse complement.
ACAAGTTTTCCGCGGAAATTTGTCCAAGCGTAATCAATATAAATGTAAGGCATATAGTGACAATCTAAGAAATCCGCGTAATTTTCTACCCGCGTATTAAACAGAAATTGAGATACCGCGGAATTATGACCCCGTGGAAAAAAGTACGTCTACAGTACTCACACATTATTCACTTGAAAAGTGTCTACATCATTCTACGTTAGATTTTTTTGTTTATTTTATCTAATTATTACACAGTCAATAAATATGTCTTGATATAGATTTGAAGATATTTCAAAACATCCATTTCATATTGTTGCATTTTATTTTCTATACACAGAAAAATGGAATAAATCCAGTTAAGAGTCTTCACTTTATTATCTGCTTGAAAGTACAAGAAGCTTCAAGGATTGTCATAAAAAAAATGATAAATTTTGGTAAATAAAAGTTATTCCTATTTTTGGATCAAAATGCTGGTTTTAACTAGATATCATTGAGATGGTGGCCATCTCAAAGGGCCCCACTTTTAGCAATGAACATGAAAATGTAAGGTAGCTGGAAAGGTTTTTTTTAAAGGTGTTTGAGGTTAAAGGGTACAAAAAGTAACTACATGTACTCCCTGAAAAATAATACAAAAAATAAACTTTTAGAAATGTATCCTCTATGAGAATTGTTGCATATCCTCTATCATAATATGGAAGGAAAATCACAAATGTTCCATACTCAGTCAATTTGTTTGAGGCTGAGTGGACTTAAGAGAAAGAAATTATGCACCGAACAAAGATTTTAAAGAGAGGCTATTTTTGACTTTGATCCTTCACCTAGAAACTTTGTGTAAGGTCAATGCACATCAATTGACCACTGGCACCCTTTGAAGTATGAGCCACATTGGACAAAGGGGAGAGAAAACATGCTCCGGACAAAGATTTTTTCATATTATTCTGCTATGACTTTAACCTTTGACCTAGAAACATGATTCAAGGTCACTGCACACCCTTAACCCAAAAGAACTCTGTGGGTGAAGTATGGGCAAGATTAGGCCAAGTAAAGTGAAAATATGCTCCAGACAAGAATTTGAAAAGATAGGCTATTTTTGACCTTAACCTAGAAACCTTCCTCAAGGTCACTGCACATTCATTATCCACTGGCACTCTGTGAGTGAAGTATGAGCCACATTAGACAAAGGGGAAATAAGATATGTTCCATGCAAGGATTTTTCATCTAATTCTTCTCTGACCTTGACCTTTGACCTAGAAACATGGTTCAAGATAACTACAGACCTGTTACCCAAAGGCACTCTGTGGGTGAAGTATGAGCCAGATGGTGCCAAGGAGAGAGAAGATATGCTCCGAACAAGGATTTTTCATCTAATTCTGCAATGACCTTCACCTTTGACCTAATAACATGGTTCAAGGTCACTGCACACCCGCTACTCAAACCGTAACGCACTCTGTGGGTGAAGTATGACCAGATTAGGCCAAGGAGAGAGAAGATATGCTCTGGACAAGAGATCTCGGACGAACAGCTTGATGGAAGGATTGACAGACAGACTGACCACTATAGGGCACCTGCCGAGGGGGGCCCTAATTAAAGGATATTTAGAATCTCTAGAAAAAAAACCCTTTAAGTATGTCTGAGACATTAAGACATAAGACTGCAGTCACTTATGAGTAGCGAATACAACAGTCAATTAAGAGGGAGACAGTAGACACCTTACAGCAACACAAAGAATTAAAGTACAAAATCTGTGATTTATTAACAATGATCATAAAAAAGAGTTCCATCTCTTCTGAAATATTCACCACAAAGCTCTATCCCCATCTCTCTGCTCAGGGAAATAAAAAAAAAAATATTCACCCATACTGTTTCAATAAAAATGTTTTTTTTTGTAAGGGGGGTACAGTGCGGTAATTAGTGTGCTCCTGTGTCAATGGGTCTCTCGTAGTCTTAGCAGGCATATAGAGTTACTTCTAACACTTAAGAAATGGATGACTTTGATCCCCTCCCCGGCAATAAACAAGACTTTTGAGTTGTTGTTCCTGTGTGGTCTAGCCTCGTAAACTGGGTTACAATTCTCTAAATGCATCATAATCACTTATGAATCTCCATAATTTCCTCCTGAGTGGCAAATTTTTTGTGCTTTAAATGCTATCAATCAAACAGAATTTTCAAATTTTTTATGTTGGCATTCTTATTCCTACAACACCTGACAAATAGAATTGAATTTGCTGAAGTGATGGGTTTCTGTAAGACCACACAGCAAAAAATCAAATTTAGAAAATTTTCATACAAATTGTCTGGAACATAAAACAAAGTGAGAAGAATTGAATTTTGTTTCAAAATGTCATTATTAAATCACATTCCCTATTTTCCTGCCTTCCAAAGTCACATACGTTTTTAATCCTAATCCTAAATTGGGCTAAACAGATAAAAGTAAATTTTAGTCCATCACAACTCAAGCATCAACAGAAAACCTGGTACTCATTTATAAAAGGAATCAGGTCTCCAAGTTACACTTAATGTCAAGTCCATAAATGGTGACCTAAACATTTTCTTGATCGCCATGGAGAAGCGAGAAAATCATATCATTTTTAAAACATATGCAGTCACCAAGCCTCTAAATGAAATTTAAAGTATTTTCAACAAAATATGCACTAGTGTTAAATCTAGACCATAAAAAAGCAGCAAAGTTGGGAGGGGGGGTTTGTTTTAGAAATTCGCAGGACCCAAAAAAGGCCCAATGTGAACCTACTTCTTTCCTCAAAAATGCAAATACATTCAAATTACTTAAGTCTCAATTTAACCATTTAAGTTGCAACTTGGAGCCCTGGAAATAGTCATATAAATTAAAAAGTTGAAAGATTAAACATGAAAAACCAAGTTAACATAACACATTTTCAGAAATGATAGCTTTATATGGTTTTAAACTGACTTTTTACTGAGTGTACTTTTGCATTATAACAATCATATAAGAAAACAATTAACGAAAGATATGAACATCTTTTACATGATATTAAATGACATTTCCTTAAATTTGCATTGTCCAAACTTTAAACAGTTTCTTTAGTACTAGTATCAATAATTATTACATCCCCCCCCCCCTCTTCTGAAAGTGGGGGATATTAATTACAGTCTGTCTGTCTGTAGTTCTGTCTGTCTGTCTGTAACACTTTCATTTCCCACATTATCTAGATATGCTTTAAGCTATTGCTGTGAAATTTTATACCACAACTTATACCACAACTCCCTATGGCTAAAGGAAGATCTCTATGATTTTGAGATTGCACTCATGAAAATATACAAGAGGCCCAAGGGCCTTGAATCGCTCTTCTGATAAATTGTACAACCTATCATTTCTATTTGAAGCCTCTAACCCTAAGTATTCTAAGAGCCAAGTTGCATCAACTGATTTGATGATTCTTAGCCAATTATAACTGAAGATATTTTAATAAAGCTATAAAAAAAACCATAAGTAGGTCACAATGACCTACTTTAAGATTGAAGTTTTCTGAGGACTCAAGATGCATTAATAGATTAAGATTGAAGATTCTAAGCCAGTAAGTATGTGAGATAGTCAAAAGTAAGTCACTTTGACCTACTTTTTCATCTACATTCTTGGAAAAACCAAAATGCATCAACTGACAAAGTTTGATTATTCCAAGTCAATAAGTACTGGAGATACTTAATTATAGCCATAAAATGTTAAAACTAGGTCACTGTGACCTAATTTTTAGTAGGCGATTTTCGAAAGCCCAAAATACATCAACTGACAAAGTTTGATGATTCTCAGCCAATTTGTATCCGAGATATTGAAATGTAGGTCACCATGACCTACTTTTTGGTCATCACTCTCCGAAAACCCAAGATGCATCAACCCACAAAGTTTGATGATTCTAAGCTTATAAATACCTAAGATACTTAAATAAAACTATAAAATGTCAAAAGTAGGTCACCATGACCTACTTTTTGGGCGTCACTCTCCGAAAACCCAAGATGCATCAACTCACAAAGTTTGATGATTCTAAGCTTATTAATACCTAAGATGCTTAAATAAAGCTATAAAATGTCAAAAGTAGGTCACCATGACCTACTTTTTAGTCGTCACTCTCCGAAAACCCAAGATCATCAACTCACAAAGTTTGATGATTCTAAGCTTATAAATACCTAAGATACTTAAATAAAGCTATAAAATGTCAAAAGTAAGTCACCGTGACCTACTTTTTGGTCGTCACTCTCCGAAAACCCAAGATGCATCAACTCACAGAGTTTGATGATTCTTAGCCAATAAATACCGAAGATACTTAAATAAAGCCATAAAATGTCAAAAGTAGGTCACCGTGACCTACATTTTAGTCAACATTTTTCAAAGTCCCAAGATGCATCTGCTGACCAAGTTTGATGATAGTAGGATTGAAGGTAATCAAAATATGCCTTTTAAACAATATGAAAACATATGCCTGCAAAATTCAAAAAGTAGGTCACAGTGACCTACTTTTTCATAAATATGTTTAAGGTCCCAAGATGCAGCAATTTACATGATTTGATGATTCTATCCCTCTCAGTGTCTGCAATAATGGGATTAAATGTTTTAAAAAGGATAAGTCATAAAGTTCAAAAAGTAGGTCAAGGTGACCTACTTTTAAGTTGATGTTGTTCAAGGACCCAAGATGCATCAACTGACAAAGTTTGATGATCATAGGCCTTAAAGTGTCCAAAATATGCCTTCAAATCAATTTGAAAACAAATGCCCGCAAAATTAAAAAAGTAGGTCACCGTGACCTACTTTTGAGTTAACATGATGTGAAGTCCTAAGATGCATCAACTTACAAGATTTGATGATCCTAGTCCTTATAGTAAGCAAAATATAAACGTTTTTATCAATTGTAAATTTAGGTCAACTTTGAAGTGACCTTGAGACCACGCCCTTTGCCCCAGGGTCATGCCTTGAACAATTTTTAATCTTCAACATATTCTGATCCTTGTGTGTAAGTTTGGTGAAAATCTGCCTGGTGGTTCTGGAGAAGAAGATTTTTTAGCAACCAGTACTTTTGGTTTTGTTTTCCTGATTATCTCTCCTTGTTTAAGGGTCCCAACCCTTATTTTAGTATAAATGGTAGCCCTTGGGCCAAGGATACCCTGTGACAAATTTGACACTGATTGGCCAAGGCGTTCTTGAGTTATGGCCCATTTTCTAAAAAGTTAACGCACACCGCACGACGCACAAATGGCCATAGCATTAGCTCTTTGAGCCTTTGGCTCAGAAGAGCTAAAAAAAAAATCCTGCCCCACTCCTAAAATTTATTCCAACCAAAAAACATTGAATATCCTCTATTTAATATATAATCTATTTACAGTCCCTATATAATCTACATATATAATCTATAAAGCGCAAACAGTTCAAAACACTACATAATTCACCGGATTTGAGACCATATTCAATGAAGGGTCAGTGCACCTGCAGCAGCATTGTGACGTCACAATCAAAACCTCAGACAACATCCTAAACAATGGTTGCTACGGCCACAGCTAGCTATAGTATCTGAGCAGGAAAAATGTTAGACAAACCTAATGAAGGATTATTTTTAAACATTTGGACGTCTTACACTTAGCAAAATTGGGAAGGAAAACACAGAGGTTACAAACTGTAATCTGGACATTTTTTAAAATTTGAACGACGGAAGTTCATGAATGGAAATGGTGTCGTCATGAGGCCTTCAATGTCTTATTTATTCAAGAGTCCATAATTGTATATATTATCCACCAATACTACAATATGCTGTCTAAAATCACATGTGGCATACAATTTTTAAAGTTCCAAGTTAGTTAACGAGTGTATAATACTAAAATGACCAGTAAAATCCAAAGATATAAATTTTTGGCTTATAAACATTTTAAGCAGGCATAATTTCTTACTTAAAAGATTGTATTTGTCATTAGCTAATTGGGCAACATTACTTGCAAATCTGTATCCCCCTTACTGTGACTTATCAATAAACCAGAAATTCTGCAGACATCTCATAAACACATAAAATTACAACCCCATGCAATTTTTTCTTCAAGTGCCCTTGTATAATTTTCTAAATGTGACCTTGAAGTAACCAAAAATGACCTCTGCTTAAATAAAACACACCTCTGATAATAAGTAAGCTTTAAGTAAAATATGTACATCAAGATCATCATACATTTGAAATGAGACATTTTTGAAACACTGTTGCTCCTGTATGGCATCACATATTGCCAAAGTTAAGGTTTGAATTTTCAGGTCTTTTTTAGGTCAAGGACATGAGTCAATTCATAAGATACAGTGGACCTTCAGATATCCAGACGCCAGATATCCGGATGCTTCAGTAACCGGACGATTTTTCTTCGGAACAGGATTTTTTAATGTTATTTTGTCTTGTTTAACTGGTATTAATTCAGATATCTGGACGCTTCACATATCTGGGAAAATTGACTAGGAACCATTAAAGCGTCCAGAAAAATGAGGCTCCACTGTACAACAAGACAGGAATTATACATTCTTTTTAATTGATGAAATATACTTTGATCAAGGTAACAACAAATGCAATCTTTGCACGAGGTAGGAACTAATGGTGTTTCTCCATTAGCAAGTTGTAGACCAGACAGAAATATGATTCTTTTTCTGCCACTGACCTTAATTTGCAGGAATGACCTCAAATCAAGGTCAACACCCCAACAGGTCATTTACAATCTTTGTGCCAAGTATGAGCTTCTGACAATTCATTTCTACAGAGTTATGCATGATCTGGACTCAATTACAGAACAAGGTGATTGCTACATATACCTCCACCAAAATTGTTGTACATGGTCAATCTCTAAACAGATCAGTTATCAGGTTTGTAAGTGATTGTCCATAAAACTACTTTAATTGATATTCAGTTAAAAACCTCATAGGTATAACATGAAAACTAAGTGTAACAATGATGACATTTTTATAAATAATTAGAAAGTTGATAATCTTCTACCATCTTGGTTCAATTTATAATATTAACATTTCCAATAAATTTCCCTATGATTCTTGACAAAAAAAATTCTGTTCATTTTCTCATGAACTACATTAGGAATGTACCACGAATGAGCATGAATATCTTCATTGTTGCATCAAAATATCGCTCTTGATGTCAAAAAAAATAGTTCACACTGTTTTGTTTTAAAAATGACAATTGAACGGCCTAAATTTATGGCAAGTCATCAGAAAAATAATGTAAATATAAGAAATGAATTTAAATTTTTTGAAGATTCATAAGGTATATAAACTACAATGCTTCATATTGGCATATTTATCATGAATCGCTAAGGCGCTTCATGAAATATGCCGGCGTGAAGCGTCGTAGTTCATAACCTCATGAATCTTCAAAAATTAAATTCATTTCTTAAATGTAATTATTGAAAAATAGTTGTTATGTAAACACAAAGCATGCTTAGAAGGGTTATATGAAAAAATAAACACTGGGATATGTGCAACAACAATAGGTGAATTTTTCCCCAGTATAAACCCTAAAAGTGTATACATCCTGAAACTAACACCATGACATAATCTGTAAAGTCATGTAATTCTGTAGCTGCTTTCATTCCGCTATGAAATGTTAAAATTTCACGACACACTTCAATTCTTTATCCAAAAAATAAAATTCAAACATCCCCACCTTAAACTATGGAAGTTTGACTCAACTTTTGACAGAGGAAAACAGAAATTGGAAAACTTAATAGATAAAACATAATGCGTATTTTAAATGCTCAATCAATATAAAAACAACAAATTTCATAGAAAAACAAATTCATAAGGATTGTCAGCTCTGGTAATGAGTCTTCAGACATTAAATGAACATGCCCTAATGATGTTTTATTTTATATCTCCATGCCATTACTAACCTTCTCTTCTGTAGAAGATTCCTCAAACACATCGGCCCATTTTACGTGTTTCTGAAATAAGTTTAAGAAATATTGAATTGCAAAGTGTTCTATAATTTAACAAGAGGCCCATGGGCCTTATAGGTCACCTGAGCCTTATGCAACAACTTTCCAGTGATTGAATTTGATTCACGTTTTAAGCCAGATGCTATGGCATTCACAATTTTGAAAGAGGCACCATTGATCATCATAACAATACACTTAGCAGTTGCTTAGTTTATTTACTTAAGGTAAGGTTTGCGTTTACAGGGAGATAACTCTTGCGAATCACCAAAGCGTTTGAAACAGGCGAATTTAAACCAGCGATGCTAAGCATCTCGGTAACGAATTTCCTCTGTCATACTTGATGTTTGTTGTCACTTAGTTATTGTTAGGACTAAAAACAAAGGACGTTTTTAGAAGAAGGTCTTATAAAAAATCAAAGCATAGGAATCTTGGAAGCCTTTGAGATTAGCGTGATGCATGTGGATGAACTAATAAAGGAGGACTTGTTTATTTTCGATACGAAACGTGGCGAGTTGCACGGCAATTCCGATCAGAAGAAAGTCATTGACGCATTGTTGATTGTGCTGTTGTGTGTTTCTCGCTTCACCACTACACTAAAATTTTAAGTGAGAATGGGAAAGAAAAAAAGAAAAGACCTGAGAGTATCCTGTAAAGCAGACCTATTATGCTATGTGCAGTCCGAACAGGGAAGAAAAGTCACGGTGCATTTGGCCATGTCCAATGATGATGTTGACAGTTTGATTGTTGATAGGCCCCTAGTATTTTCATCAGGTAATTATTTAACTATTCATTTTACTGAAAGTTATGAATGATTTACTGACTACGGATTTAAAAACGATTAAAAAAGAATGTCAGGATGTGACTAATATCCCAACATTGCCAAAAAAATAAAAATGCATTCATCATGTTCATTCAAGAAATTATGAAAAATAAAATCCTTGCTTATTAGGCATAATATCTATAACATTACTGGAACAGGTATTCAATTGTTCAAGTTACCTTTTTTAAATGAGGTTTGATTTTAATTAATATCTCATTTTCTAATTAATAAAAAAGAGATACAGATTGTGCATGACAAGAACATTAATTTTCTGGTTCAAGCATTTGCATTTCACTAATTCAATCTGTAAATTTTTTCAATAATTTCATATTGATTCTTCACTGATTATATTGGAAATTTATTCATTTCATTGAGTGAATGAAACTCAGTGCAATTCCTTATGCAATTCCTTAAATGTTATTGTAAAAATGAACACATGTATGATTTCAGATCATGGGCCATTAATTGAAATAGATAAGAACCAAAAAAAAGTACTTCAGTGTTTCCTTAAAAGATTTGTGCCATCAATCAAAGTAGAGGTCATCCCATATCAGCTCAAGAATATTAAAGAAAGTTGGATGGATCAACCAGACATGGCAAAATCAATGGAGATTTGGAGAAGAACTTCTGACGTGTTATACCAATGCATATTTTTATATGTCTATAGATTATAGATTTTTAAAAACATCCTATCTAGTATATACATGATGTTTCCCATATATTTAGAAAATATGTGTATGTGATGATTGCAGTGCATGCTCTGTTTGTCCATCTTTGAATTTGTTTTCAGTAAAATAAATGTACACATCATAGGTATTAATTGAAGGTTACTTTTTTCTATACCTACCTGTAACAAGTTTCTTAAAAGGGTTTGTAAAATTGCAAAGAAATTAATACATGAACAATTAAGATTAATATTTTTATTCATTAAATTTTGTTCTTACCAGGACCTAATATGCTCAAATAAGTATTTCTGAAAACTGATGAGTTTTGTATATATAAAGCTGCAGTGAACATGCATAATTATATCTACTGTAACAGTTTAAAACATGACACTTGGAAATTGTAAGGTTGTTAATTTAGTAGGAATGATAAGACCAGTTTAGTAATCTACTAAAATTAAAATATTTCACAAATACATGTAGTTTATTTTAAAATTGTTTACATTTATTATCTTATAATTTTTTCTTGTATTTTGATTTTAAAAAGGAGAAATTTTGATATATTTAAATTATTATTTCATGGATATCAAGGAGATATATCTATCACTGTAGCATCGTTTCTTTTTCCCTGTTCCTGACAAATATTTATGACAGTGTTAAGTCATTTTGCAGAATTTGCCTTTTCTCTGAAATCAGAACTACTCTGTAAACTCATTAAAGTATGAATTGATGTCACTTAGAATTCATTTTTATTTTGTTCTGTCTGATATTTCAATTTAGATTCTTAGACTACCTAATCCAATGATTGAACTTATGTCCATGAAGTGTAGAAATATACCATCTTTAAAAAAATGTTTGGTTGTCGGCCTCTCCAGACCGACTGACTAAAATGACCAGACTGAAACTTTTTTTCAATGCAGGGCTGTATTTTTTTTTCTTTTTATTCCTCTTATCCCCCTTAAAAAAATGTTGTTGAAGATTTTCTCACCTACCGACCCAATAATTTTACCCTGACTCAAGAGAGGGCAAACAAACATTACTTTAAAGATAGCATTTCTACTCTTCGAAGTAAAGAAATCATTTAATTATAAAAACAGCAGCTTCATGGATGCTATGCTTACAACATTTCACTCAAAAAATGGCATACATGTATAATGACAGTCACCAGCCATTACTGAATAAAGGTATTTTGCTACAAAGATGTCTAGAAGTTACATGTTGGAATAACTAAATCAGCATGAGGTCAAATTCATAGGCTTTTAATTGGTTTAGTTGCAACATGTTCCGAAGTATGTTTATATACATATACATGTACTTCTAAAGGTGTTGCAGTATAATGTCATGGACAATTTCATCAGAATATTCAGATGTAAAAATTGCCATAAATACTATAGTTCTTCCATGGAATAAATGTTTAGACCATCATGTAGCACAGGAGGAGTTTTATTTTGAATATTTTTGGCCAATTTATGCCTAAAAACAATATCAAAAATAACATTTAATCTTAAACATTCACCATGACAAGGTGATATCAATGTTGTCTTTAAAAGTGTAGAAAAAACCTGACTTTTATGTTTTGAACCCATAATATAGCCCCTGTTTCCATGGAAATAATATTGGGGACATACATATTTTTTTAGTTCAAATTACTGAAAATGATCAAATTAATAACTTCATGGATTTTGATGGAATCGGTAGATATGTAAAACGTTGATTTTTATATTTTTGTTGCCATGGCAACGGTTACACTTTATCCAGGAAAATTGAAAAATCTTCTTTTTTACCCAAATTTTCACATTTTTGATAACGGAAAAATTAAAAGTTTAAATAATAGAAGCATGAATTACAGGTATACTTATTCAGGTCATTTTAATTATAAAAGTTTGATAATTTATAAAATAAATCAATTTTTTCAATGAAAATAATATTCGAGGTAAAATATGAAATACGTTAAATTTGGCGTCTTTTACTAAAAAAATGGGTCGGGCAATATCTTTGAAAATCATATTAAATGATGAAGCTAATCTCCCTGAATAAATTGATATATAGCATGTGTGCATATTTAAAAAAATATGAGTTGGCGGGAGACGCAAACCTTACCTTAATACCCATATGCAGGGTAGGGGAACAAAAAATGCATTTCAACTAATCAGTAATATTCAGCAATAATCAGTAGTGCCCCTACCATACATGAACCCCTGACCCTTAGGCCTTGATATTTGATTAATATCAAGGAGCAGATTTCAAACCATTCATTCATTTTCAGTATATAAGTACAGCCCCCCCCCTATGGTACCCCTGACCCTAGGGGCTTGAAATTAACAATTCTGGAAGATTAGCGCCCTTGTCCATCATAACTATATAGGTAGTTCATCTGCTTAATACCCTAGAGCAGAGAAAATTTTCAAAGATTTAACGTATTTTCAATATATAATCAATGGAGCCCCGCCCTAACACCAGAACCCCTGACCCTGGGGCTATAAAATTCACAAATTTGGGAGAGGCATTCTTGCTCATCATAACTATGTACTTAGTTGGTTTATTTAATACCCAGGAGCAGAGAAAAAGATTTTCAAAGAATTCATGTATTTTTACTATATAATCTAAAGAGCCCTGCCCTAGCACTAGAACCCCTGACCCTGGGGCCATAAAATTCATAATTTTGGTAGAGGCACTCTTGCTCATCATAACTTTGTACTTAGTTGGTTTATTTAATACCAAGGAGCAGAGAAGAAGATTTTCAAAGATTTAACGTATTTTCACTATATAATCAATGGAGCCCCGTCCTAACACCAGAACCCCTGACCCTGGGGCCATAAAATTCACAATTTTGGGAGAGGCATTCTTGCTAATCATAACTATGTACTTAGTTGGTTTATTTAATACCCAGGAGCAGAGAATAAGATTTTCAAAGAAATAAAGCATTTTCAATATCTACTTATTTAGCCCCGCCCTAGCATGAAAACCCCTGACCCCAGGGCCATGAATTTCACAATTTTTGGTAGAGGACTCATTGCTGATTACAATCATGCAAACAGTTTGACAATTTGATGTGTAGGAGTAAAGAAGAAGATTTTTAAAGATTGCAATAATTTTAGTGGTTTTGGCCCCACCCCTCAGGCCCCAGGGGGGCAGGGATCATGAAATTCACAATTTTTGTTCCCCTTCATTCATAGATGCTTTATATCAAAATTGGTTGAAATTGGTTGAGGGGTTGCAGAGAAGAGGTTGAAAATGTTTAAATGTTAATGGACAACGCACGACGACGGACGAAAACAGATATAGCAATAGGTCACCTGAGTTTACTCAGCCTCCTACATGATTGTATAATGGCAAATTCCACATTTGCTCTGGGAGACCCGAAATAAGTGTCAGATCAGAAAGTAAAATGAGATGCACAATGGCATTATGTAATAAAAGTCTGTCAAAGTATCATTAAATAACCTATTGTTATAGGAGGAGTTGCAGATAAAAGCTGGGTACCCTTCAATACTATAGAAAGAATGGCAGTATCCATGTTTTGCTATGGGAAACTTAAAATATGTGCCTGATCAAAAAGTAAATTAAGATGTACAGAATGACACTATGTAACAAAGATTCTCTTCTCAATTAATTTCATTCAGTGGTATAAAAGGCATTGGGGTTAAGAGATGGGTACCCCAAAGCATAACGGATGGATGTACAGACAGATGGACGAACAGACAGATGGACATCCCGATCACTGTATACCTTCCCACTTTTCAAGCAGGGGGTATAACAATGAAAACTGAACCCAATGAAAATGAGTGATTTCACAAGAGCATTCTGTATGTATAATACTCACTTGTTCTCCAGCTTTCTTTGTTGGTCCTTCTGCCATAACGCCACATTCATTCCTTAACACCCTTCTGGCCTAAAAAGAGGTTACAGAAATGAAAAAAAAACACAGACACAAGACTTGAAGACCAAAATGTTCACTTGATTTATATTGGCTCTGCTGCTTTACAAGTTTCTTAAAAAAAAAGATTTTCCATATATATTGACCCCTATTGTCATTTGTGGCCTGACACATAGGATTATTACTTCAACAAGAGGCCCATGGGCCTTATAGGTCACCTGAGCATTATGCAACAACTTTCCAGTGATTGAATTTGATTCATGTTTTAAGCCAGATGCTATGCTATTCACAATTTTGAAAGAGGCACCATTGATCATCATAACAATACACTTAGCAGTTGCTTAGTTTGTTTACTTAATACCGATAGGCAGGGTAGGGGAACAAAAAATGCATTTCAAGTAATCAGTAATATTCAGCAATAATCAGTAATGCCCCTATCACACATGAACCCCTGACCCTTAAGCCTAGATACACACATTGCACAATTTTTGAAAAGGCACCCTTGCTTTTCAAAAATTTTTGATTAATACCAAGGAGCAGATTTCAAACAATTCATCCAGTTTCAGTATATAAGTATAGCCCCCCCCCTATGGTACCCCTGACCCTAGGGGCTTGAAATTAACAATTCTGGAAGATTAGCGCCCATGCTCATCATAACTATATAGGTAGTTCATCTGCTTAATACCCAGGAGCAGAGAAGAATACTTTCAAAGATTAAATGTATATATTTTCACTATATAATCAATAGAGCCCCGCCCTATCACTAGAACCCCTGATCCTAAGGCCATAAAATCAAAAAAGAGGTATTCTTGCTCATCATAACTATGTAATTAATTCATTTCATTCCTAGGAGCAGAAAAGATTTTTTTTTCAAAGAATTCATGTATTTTCACTATAAAATCAATAGAGCCCCCCCCCCTAACACCAGAACTCCTGACCCTGGGGCCATAAAATTCACAATTTTGGTAGAGGCACTCTTGCTCATCATAACTATGCACTTAGTTGGTTTATTTAATACCCAGGAGCAGAGAAGAAGATTTTAAAAGAAATAATGCATTTTCACTATATACTTATTTAGCCCCGCCCTAGCACTAGAACCCCTGACCCTGGGGCCATAAAATTCATAATTTTGGTAGAAGCACTCTTGCTCTTCATAACTATGCACTTAGTTAGTTTATTTAATACCTAGGAGCAGAGAAGAAGATTTTCAAAGAATTCCATGTATTTTCACTATATAATCTATAGGGCCCCACCCTAACAACAAAACCCCTGACCCTGGGGCCATAAAATTCACAATTTTGGTAGAGGCATTCATGCTCATCATAACTATGTACCTAGTTGGTTTAATTAATACCCAGTAGCAGTGAAGAAGATTTTAAAAGAAACTAGAACTGTCCAAACGGGACGAAATACCCCCGGCTGGGTTTTTCAGAAGTAAGTTTTTCCATAATAAAGAAATGTATCAAAATCAAAAATTATGAAATTTTTTATTCCAGTGACCTTGAACTTACCCAAATAACCTTGGGTCAAGGTCATGACACACCCTTGGGTCATGGGCAATCTTTCAGTGAAATGAGAACCTACCAAGTTTATCCATAAGAAAGATATGGACCGGACACGAATTATGAAATTTTTCTTCCAATGACCTTGAACTTCCCAAAATGACCTTGGGTCAAGGTCATGACACACCCATGGGTCATCGGCAATCTTTGTGTTAAATAAAACCCTACCAAGTTTATCCATAAGAAAGATATGGACCAGACATGAATTATGAAATTTTTCTACCAGTGACCTTGAACTTCCCCAAATGACCCTGGGTCAAGGTCATGACACACCCTTGTGTCATGGGCAATCTTTGTGTGAAATGAGAACCTACCAAGTTTATGCATAAGAAAGATATGTACCGGACAC
>PRKT01000104.1:1338399-1364344 GCA_003671525.1 Saccostrea glomerata | reverse complement strand
CCCACCTGACAGGGGCAGTAACTCTGTCTGTTATATGTATTACCTGTCTTATGATTGGTCCTCCCACCTGACAGGGGCAGTAACTCTGACTGTTATATGTATTACCTGTCTTGTGATTGGTCCTCCTGACAGGGGCAGTAACTCTGACTGTTATATGTATTACCTGTCTTGTGATTGGTCCTCCTGACAGGGGCAGTAACTCTTGACTGTTACATGTATTACCTGTCTTGTGATTGGTCCTCCTGACAGGGGCAGTAACTCTGTCTGTTATATGTATTACCTGTCTTATGATTGGTCCTCCCACCTGACAGGGGCAGTAACTTTGACTGTTATATGTATTACCTGTCTTATGATTGGTCCTCCCAGGGTCCTTCTGACAGGGACAGTAACTCTGACAGGGGTCAGTCCTTCACTGTTAATGATGTTTCTCATTGACTGAGGGTCAACTTCAAATTCCTCAGCTAAAAAAAAAAAATATCTAAGATATTTTTCTGAGACACAGCACAATGTTTCTATACCGTATATAGAGAAAAAAAATTCACAGAGCATTTTTTGAATTGTTTGAAATTGTTTGAAGAAACAAACTGTGAGACTCGAACACACGATCTTTATGTCTACAAACTAGCAATCATACCACTAAGCCATGAAGTCATTGTAATTGGTAGGACAAATTTAAGACAGATTGTTGAATCTTAAAATAATTCTGAGAAGAAAAATTAAATACACATTTTCAACATTTTCAATGTGAAGACCACCTTTAACCAAAATTATTTAAATGTAATGAAGTGCAGTCATATCCAAATAAAATTACTCAGAAGTTGATTTTCTGGTTAAGGGTTGTCTTTTGATACAGTTTGTCATTGTTTAGGGAGATACCTCAGTACTTATTATATTCTCCATATAAACTAAACGATTTTTACATCTATCATATGATGGAACTTTTAAAATTTGAATACCGTATAAGTGGAAATTTTAGCGTGACGCAAATTTAGCGATTTCTACCTGAAAATGGTATTTTATTTCTAACGAGAAGTAAATTTAGCGATTTTAAAATGCTAATTGAAGAAACTATTGCAAATAATACGCAATCAATTTTTAGCGATATTCAAGTTTAGCGATGTCAGCACCCTCGCTAATAATGCCAAAATAAAATCCTCGCTAAAAATTTTACTTATACGGTATTATTTTTGTGTGATTTGCTTTAAGGCATGTATAAACTAACGTATGACAAAATTTTGGTTAAACAATGTATTTGAAAATCACTACTAGAGTAGGCGAAAGTGACTATCAATTGTGCTATGGCTCTTTACTCAATTTTTTAATGACAGGAGTTTTACACACAAAGTTAGATTTCCAATTGCATGAGCGGTTGAGTAAATTTTAAAATGTTTATTAAGCTAATATCCACCAACACAAATAATAATTTAAAAAAACTTCTTTGTTTAATTGATTTGAAATTTGTTTCCTTAATTGTTTTAGACTCTGTATTATCTTAAGGTTTATACTTTAAAGATAATTAACAGTACAATTGATTGTAAAGATTTTTTTTCTCTTCAAAAACTGGGGACATACTGTACACCAACTATTATTTATGACAACTATATTTCACGATTTACCACAGGTAAACTAGTTTGCGACAATTAATTTTTGTGATCAAGTCTTTTTTTTTTTTTTATCTCTTTTTAATAGATACATAGACTTTATAAACCGGTTCACAGAGAGAAATATCAGCAATGATGAGGCTCTTGCGAACCTTGCGAAAATTTCACGCAAAAAAAAGTTGGTTTGCATTTCAGGTTCTACTGATACTCACCCAGTGACTGGGGTTGCTGATCTATCGGTTTTCGGGGGTGGTACTGGGGAGGATCCTGACAAGCTTGTGTGGCCCTTTGTTTAGGACTGCCAGGGGGACCTAAAATATCCAAACACCTACTAGTGTCTAAAAATATATTTTTTTTCAATCAGAAAAACAAACTTTAAATCTTTTGAGAATTGATTCAATAAAAATCAATAATAAGCCAAGGCTCTCTTACATGTTAAAATTGACAGGATTTTATGAATGAATAATCAAAAACACCTTTCATCTCAATTTATATTTTCAAATCTGTTTCCTTTGATATCTCCAACACACTAATTTGCAATTATTTTTCAATGAGCACTGGTTCCAAACAATTTTTCATGACTGTGTCAAATGTAAGATTTTATGAGAACAATTTTCAATAACTTTTCCTAATCTATTGGTTGCTCCACCTTCAAATTCTTTGACATAGAGAATTATGTTTGCTCTTATTTTTTTCCTCCTTCACTTACGGTTCTTGGTATGGTTGACCTTGGACACCTTGCTTGCCAACTGCACTGCAGCAAATTTAGAATTCAGATGTCGGGAACTTGTCATTGCATCATAGATTGATGGCCTCTCCTTTATTTCATATAAATAAAGAAAATAAACATTACATAGTATATTCAATTCAGTTGTATTAAATCTTAAGTATGTCTTTTCAAAATCAAAACAGTAGTATGCAGTTAAGAGATTATGAATTTAACACATTGAAATTTTTAAAAATAAAAATACTGCAATATAAACAATACATTTTGAGAAAAATAAGAATAAGCAATTTAATTAAATAAAATTTAAAAAATGAAAGTCATTGATGTATTTCAGTTTTTTTTTTTTAATTGAAAAACCTGATTTTAACTTGTACAATGAATCATACAATAAAAATTTAAACAAACAAAGGACTAAATTTACTTGTCTGATGACCGCCCCTGTAGTGGTCTGTCGCTTGGGAGCCGCGACTCGTGAAGGGGTCATTCCCTCGCTGCTTATGATACTACGCAAAGCCTGGGGGTCTGGCTCAAACTTCACTTCTGAAAACATTGAATTTTTAATGTCCCTGAATGCCTTCAGTTTTGGCTTACATTGAAAAGATCAAAGAAATTGATTGGTACTTAATTTGTTGGAATTAAATTCTTGAGATGAAAGGAACTTACCAGCACTCTCTTTTAGGACCTTTAGGGGAACCTCTGCCCTGGCACTCCGACTTCTTCGTCTGTTGGCCCTGGAAGTTTGATCTGGGTCCAATGGTAGCTCTCCAAGGACCCGTCTACTTCCTATGCTGTTACAACTTTGGCTCCTCTTTCTACAAGATTCAAAGCCATTTATTGTAAAGTAAAAACATTGTACACAATGGAAGGGGCAATAGGGCATCTGCTGACTATTTTAGGAGAGAAAAAAGTCTAAAAAGAATTCTGTAGAATTTCTCATAGGTAGGCTTTGTAGCTTGTAAAATGGATATTAAAACCATTCTAAAAAGAGGATAAAATGAAGTTTTAGAAGCAAAGCAGAAGCTATAGCAGCACCCAAAAAGCATAATAGAAAAATCCTTTGATGCACAAGCCCTAGCAACACCTACACATCTCTTCCAGTGGCTGTCGTTGCTCTCCTTGAAGCAATACCACGTCCCGGCATCCCACGGAGAATGGCGTCAAGAGACTTATGGTCCGCCTCAAACTCTTCATCCGAGAATAACTGTTTCTTGGCATTGTGGGACTGGTCAGCCTTGTGGCTTTTACTCAGCTTAAACTCAGTGGGCTACAATGCAAATAAAATATGAATTACCCTTCATTTTTGTCAGATGATCTTAGGGCATCTTAAACTTTCCTCTTTTGAGTTCTAACTATTTACTTATATTATACACATTGACTGTGCAGTATTTTGATGTCAAATTGCTAGAAGTTTGACATCTGTACAAATGCCTTAAGATAGTCAAATTAATTAAATTGTTTACAGAGGCCTTCTTTCTTTATCCTTTCTCTTCTGCCATCTAAGCTATCAATGTTTGAGAAATCACAACTTTCTAAGTCAAAGAATTTTTTTCATTCTACAATTGTGTTCATTAAAATTAGGGACTGAATAATATGTATACAGGTGTATACACATAGAATATTCCAGTATTTATAAGAACCATCCTCACCACTGTCTGTGGTTTCTTGTTACAAATTTTGCCAACTTCTAGTTGTTTCTGCCACTTCTCATGAAGTTTACCAAAGTCTGGCACTGCTTTTGTCTTTTTCTTTTCCCCAGGAAAATACTGAGGAATTTTACTGAAAAAATTTATAAAAATTCAATCTTATTAAAATGGCTGACTAATTTCTCAATTTCGTCTAAACTGAAAAAAAATTCCAAAGGGACATGAGTGAAAAAGGAAGCAAAGTGAATTAAAAAGATACAATTGTATACATTGTCGCTACTGTATACAGGGATATTTTCGCCCTATGTTTTTTTTCACCCTTTCACACTAGTAAACAATTTTGCCCGTTTTAAATTTGCCCATTCATAGTTTTATTTTATAAGAAATTATACTGTATTCTTTGAAATTGCCCCTTTTAAATTCACCCAAATGAGAGTAGGGCGAAAGAGCGAAAATAAAAAGGGGGCGAAAATTTCCCTGTTTTTAGTAATAATTTAATTTTGGTTGTAACACACCATTTTATTGGATAAAAAAATTAATCTAAATTGTAACCTGGTTTGCCTATGCACAAGACTTATGTCAAAAACGTGTCAATGCGCTTGACGTTACATTTAAAATATGAACAATTTGAAGGCGTTTTTATGGGAGAAATTGTCTTTTTTTTTTTTTTATACATACTTTAATGATTGAAAATTAAATTATAGGCTTTACCTTTAGGTTAGTAAAGCATAAACTGCCCCAAACCAAGTTTATACAGTATAATTTGGGTTGCTATCTAGTTCATTCCTTAATCATTTTTGTTAATCAAAATCTTGAAAGTGGATAACAAACCTGGGACCGTAGCTGCTTGTTTTCTTGGCTTGTCGTCCAGACAGGGACTCAGTTCTAACAGAAGTTCGCTTCATCACTGTGGAATCTACAAAAATTTATAATCATGTATAAATGTAACTTTATAAGGAAAGAAAATAATAAAGTAATGGTTTGTGAACTTAAAAACAAACAAACATTATTCTAGTATTTATAATTCTATTGGTTGTTATGGTTTGTAAAAGACAAATTCTTAATGCAAAATTATTTACCATTCTACACCAATCTAAAAGAAATGTTCTTTGGTCAGTAAATTCCCCTGAAAGATCAATGAAAAGGATTAAACCATAGAATTTTATGACATTCATACAATTAAAAAGGAACTTAAAATAAAAGACACTTATGAAAAAGGTCCATTCATTTTAAAACTTTAATTGCGATGTAAATATGGGTTGGTCCTGTGATTAAATCCAATGTAGATTTCTTCGAATAATGGGTTACTCTAGTATCCACCAGGGATATTTGGGTTAGTCCTCACATACCATAAGAGGGATTAGGGTTAGTGTCATGTTCTTTAAGACTAATTTAGACATTCAGATGCATGTGTGCTTTTTGCAAGATCTTAAAATTTTATCTCTTTTTGTATAAATAAGGCTATAAGTACAAAAGAAACAGTGCACTAAGCAAGCGACAATTTCTTAAAATCTTGTTTTCACTGATTAAACAATATTTTGTTACTTTTTTTCAAAACATCATGAACATCAGATTAGCTTTTTCCAGCATGCACATCTCTTTGCAGGCTTTCATGTTTTTTTTATTCTGAAAAATGTGTAAAATGTAGAAACTGTGACAGCCTACACTTCAACTAACATTTTGTCTGAAATATGTCTGATTATATGTAACAGACATGTTTTATTAACAATTTAACATACAAAAACTCAACTGTCACAAGAAAACCAACCTTTACATATCTTTTATTCATATTTACAAGACATCAAGTTTTCATTCCTAGATTCAAACTAATTTATGCTTTTTCTACCACAAATGGCAATCCTCGGCTGACTCCCCTACGCCCCATTTAGTGTGCGTCGACAGGAGCCACCCCGTGACCCGAAAAACTCCAAGTGACCTTTCTTAGATTTATTTGCTCTAAATCAAAAAATCTGGGATGGAGAACTTGTGAAAATGGATTAACAACATGTAAAGGTTGGCTTTCTTGTGACAGTACAGACAGTTGTATGAATTTATGTAGAAATTGATAATTTAACACATCTGTACATCTGTTATGTAAAATCAGACATATTTCTGATGAAATTTTAGTTGGAAGTGTAGGCTGTCACCGCCGGCCCCGTACAGTAGGTCGTCAAGGTTCTACATTTTTCACAGTTTCAAGAATGAACCTGACAGCCTGCGTAGAGATTTAGATGTAAGCAAGAGCCTGTCCATTTCTCTAAAGAAAAAATTAAAAATTTCAATAAAAAGGAAACACTGTCTTTAACTTAGTTTTAAATTTATAAAGTGTCATAATTTTGCAGTAAAATACAGCCAGAGTGCAGGATTTTGGTGTCTTTAAATTCAAAATTATGAGATTGAGAATGCCAGTGCAATATTTAAAGCCAGCATGATTGTCGTGAGCCAGTGCTGTCAGTCGGGTGTCAGTCTGTTCGCAGCTTCAAATTACCCTTTACCATGTCTACAGAGTGATCGTCATGCGTGATATGAATTCATTTCAATATTTGCTCCATAAATTCCAACAAAAATGACGTTTTTAATTTCATTAAGGGACAGAATACTCACATAAAATTGTGTTGTTTTTCCCCTTCAGCATCAAGTTGAATTTCCCATACGCTTGCCTTGTTGTTTCATTTTGACCAATGAGATTCCTCGTCTCATTCGTCTAAATTTGGAAGATCTCGGTATGATCTCGGGGGAATTCCCGAGATTTTGTAAATTACAAACAACATGGCGACAACTCGGTGGGCTCTCCTCGAATCAGTTGTAATAGTAACATTTTTCATAAGTTCACAAGTGGAATTATCTTTTTCTGAAGGTAAGTTTATTGTTTTAAATATATTCCATTGCTTAGTAATTTTTTTAAAACCGAAATTTTGCTCGACCGGCGAATCCCACTTTTTACCTGGCGATTTTACCTGAAATTTATGTAATGATTAGGTATGCATGCTTATTGATGCGGAAATGATGCTGTTCTGTCACAACTGTTGACCACTAATGAGTAAAAGTAATTAATATTCATTCTCCGTAACTTATTTATTAGTTTTTACTGGTTTTTAAGTTATTCTGCTATCGTGTAGCTAGAATTTTCTCAGTGATAAAAAGAACATTGTAGAAATATAGTGAAAGTTAGAAGTAGCTCTGAGTTTCTCTCTCTCCCTCTCTCTCTCTCTCCCTCTATGTGATGTAACATAATTTTTATCTTTTGTTCAGGCCAGGTATTGAAATAAAATTATTCCGAAATAGAAATAGAAATTTTAACTGTATGTTGTACAGCTGCAATAGTAATATAATTCAATTTCATTTGTAAAAGACCACATTGTCAATTATGCATGTGATAAGAATACAATGTTTTGCCAATGCATCACTGTTGCATGATTGAGATTTTTACATAAGAGATAATCATTTAAAAAAAAAAAAGAAGTCATTATATATGTGTTATCTGCAAATTTAGAAAATGTCCTCTTCTCTAAATTAAATTACTATTCAAAATTCTCAATATTTCTTTTCTTACACTATTAACATAAAATTCACTTGACATTATCTTTATTGCCAGTTTATAAGGAGAACTATAAAATCAATACTCTCTGACCAGTGTACGTATTGCAAAACCCCGTCTACTTTGTTAACAGGGCAATATATTTATCAGATCCCAGTGGAGAAGAGTAAATTGGAAACAAAGTTCGTGTAACTTGAAAATACAATTTGATCTATAGTCACAGAGAGATATTTATTGTTTGGAAGGAATGGGAAGGGGGGGGGAGGTTTAGGATTAAATCACATACATGTATATATAGTAATACCTAGTTCTCTTCTTCAAAATTTTCTTCCTGTTTTAGAATTTCTTGCATAATGTGGAATTTCAAAAAGACATTCAGGCTGAAATACAGATCAAATCAATACCTGATTGGCAATACCCAGTGTGTAATGTAAATATTTATTTCAAAGGACTAAGGAAGTAATTTTAGGAAATTCATTGTCCTAATTCAATTTATTCACGGTCTACTGGGCTCGTGCTATACAGGTAAAACTTGGCATGGACAGAGTTTACACAAGATTAAAACCTGATATTAACCCTTCAGTTTGCATGCTCTTCATGTTGGAGTTTTAAATTCTTCTTTTCAATTAATAAATAATTAAACAGTGAAATATGAAATTCACAAAGATGACGCTTGTAACCAAAACACAATTCTTTTGAATTATTTCATTTTAACTGACCAGTGAAATCCACCCTTATATAGGCACCAAAGTAAATATTGAAACACTTTTGTTTCATTTATATATACCTGGTATATGTTTTGTTCAGCATGTTCGGTGGTCAACTTTTACCTTACATGCTTAAAATACCTTGCAGAAATACACATATTTTGGTAACAATATTCATGGTATATAATTAATTAGTTAAAGAATCAATTCCATTTAATCATTTTTCAGTTAGAGCATGTTAGGTGTCTTATAAACGAAATAGGATATCCTGTATTGGACAGTTGAAGTGGATCACTCCTTCTGATAGAGAGCGTGTCATAGAGCTAAGGAAACTGAGTCAGTTGGTTGTACACGTACACTAATAGTACATCATCTCTCTGTCAACTGCTTTGGGTAGCCTACACTTGCATTTAATCAAGTCCAGTATAAACCATACCTCTTTTGTCACAAAGATAAAAAAAAAATGGGATTCAAAAAGATGACAAAAAATTTGAATGAAGATTTCAGTTTTTAAACAAATCAAATTTTATAGAAAACAAATATAATTTTATAAGATATACAAATGATACAATTGCATTAGTTTAAATTAATGTATTAGCTTTGAAAATAGTTTATTTTGTCCTACTTTTTTACTTTGGCATGTCTGAGTCTATATCCGAAAAAAATTAATGCAGGCATTACAGGTGTATAATTACAACTTTAGCTAATAACACACCTGCCTTTCATTGTGTATCGTGAAATCAAGGATACTCGTAGAAAATAGGGCTATAGGACTCAACTAAATGTTCTTAAAAATCAATCCTGGGGACATTTAATTACTGAGTTAATTATTTATAAAATCTTAGATTTTTTACCATATTTTGTATGCATAAATTTAATATTTAGATTAGATTTTATCATTTAGAATTTCAAGGTCAAGTTCTAACAATTTTTGAGGTCTTGATCACCTTAAAAAGTTAAAAATTGTCTATTAAAAAAACCTTTGATATAAATTGCAGTCAGGTTTGTTTCATACATATATTCATTCATTACTTATTAGATGTATAACTTTTTCAAGTTCTGTTTTGATAAAGACAGTTATAATAAAGTAAATCTACCAGAATATTTTATTAATTAATTGAGAAAAAATGAGTATGGTATGAAAAAATATCCATAGTAAAACTGCAGTGCCTGAAATCATAGGTTTTTCCTGTCATTGGGTCACTGACCTTATATTAGCATTTTAATTAACAAGATTCTAACATCTTACATGAAAATTGTGATGACTAGCATTATTTAGGTGAAAATTTGATTTATAAAGAACATAGGTGATACCATATACCACACATATATATATATCTTGTGGTATAATCAAGCGAAAGAAGTTCTTTACAGCCGAAGCAAGAGAATTTTGTAGATTCGTTTGTTGGATCATGGGACAGACATGAACAATTTATCAAATTAGGGAGGGCTATTTTTTTTTTACATAGAAATAGCATCAGTGAACTCTGATGAATGAGGGAGAGAGATCTAGGTGTATATTCCTGATGACTTTACATTTCTCTTTGATCATTTCTTACAAGTTCTCCGTTTTTCATGAAGATGAATATTAAGTTGGGAATATTTCATTATTTGAGATATTGAAAAAATATATATAAATATTGATTACAGAAAATAATTTTTGAAAAGCAAAATGAACATTTTTTTTTAAAATTAGGTTTATTAAAAAAACAAGATATTAGAACACACAAAAAGCTAGGGTATTAATGTTGGGAGGGGTTATTATTGAAGTATGTCGAGGCAATATTGATATGTATACACCAAAATAAGATGGATGCTGGTGTCTGGTTGGTGAGATGGAGTAGCTACCGTTAAATGATAAAGTATTTCTGTAGATAATAGTGCAATTAGCATAGAACACAGTGCACACAGTTAAGTACATGAATAAGTGCCGGCAGTTGAAGAAATGTGTGACTGGCAGTTATGCATATAAATGTAACAACAGAAGAATACTGCGATGTTGATTTTGTCAATCTCGTTATACCTTTGTCTGAGATGATTTCGCCAATCTCGTTACACACATGAGATTTTGCCATGCAGTCTCGTAAAAAATGATGTAGTTTTTCTTTTTCTAGGCCAGATGTGTTTATTTTCTGGAAAACAATGTAGTATATTTTTCCTTGCAAGCAATACAATACACATCTCTCTCTCTCTCTGTTGTCTGAGAGATTTAAGAAAAACCGCTACAGTTTGGCAGAGAGTGCGATGAGTGACAGAACTTTGTAAGAATCGGAGCCGACCGCCAGCCCAGGAATCTGTTTTGTTTACAAACAATCTACAGGAGTTTGTATGAAATATGTCAGCTGGGGGTACAATGAGGAGAGAATCACACTGTATAGTAACATGAAAGGGAGGGGGAGCCAGGAGTAATGTACAAGTGTTGTACTAGTGGAGGATAGGAATGGGGGGATGTATGGCTTTTGTCAGAATTAGCTTGAATGATAATGCTGATAAACTTAATAGGGGGACACACCCTCAGGTTTTGTTTCATGTTTATTTGGCATACATTCATGTTGGGTAATTCTTATGTGGGTGAAAGACCATGTGTTGAATTTATAATATTTACTAGATCTTTGCACAGTTTACAAGTTCGTAAGATTTGTTTACAAATTGAATGAATTCAGATGACTTGTGTGGTGTATGCATGTAGATTCAGGTCCATTATGAAATTATTGAATTATGAAGTGAGATTTATTAATTTCAGTTGTGATTGATTCAGAGATCAATTTCTTATTTTTGGGGAAGGGGAGGGGGTACTTTTTTTTCATTCATGCTAACATTTAATTTTTTAAACAAAATCTAACTCCCACACCTATTGAAATTTATATATAATCATTAATAGATAAAATAACATGCAAATTCATCAATTATACATCTTATCTAGCCAAGTTTCCTGCAAAATGAGGGGATATGAATTGAACACTAGATTATATATTTTGCGAAGATGATCCAAACGATAGTAAAATTTTTGTTTGTTATATACTCACCTGGCATTTGTGAGACTAACATACTTTTTAAGGGACCATCAAATTAATTATTCACTAGTTGTTTTTCTAGTTTGTTGAATAGGATGTATAGTAAGAGTGGAATTTTTTTTTACGATGTGACATTCCCTCTTTGCAGATGTTAATAATTCATGCAGCTTTTAGCAAGTTTCCCTGTGTATAACTTATATATATGTAATATGTCCCATAATGGCATTAGATAGGCCATCAATGTTTTTTCCATTACCTAAATTGAATTGAAAGTTTAAAAGAAATTAACTTCCATCTCTTCCTGTGTCATTTTTAGCATCATAAACTATTAAAGAATAAAATGGACCTTGAAGGGTTAAAACATTTTTGAAGGTTAGAATATTGAGAGAAATAAAGATTAAAGGTATGAAAAATATTTGTCTTGGTCCACTGGCTTCAAATCTAAACATCACATGACTTAATTCAATAACCATTGTGTGTCTCGGGTGGAAATTTAAGATACTATTACGCATGAGAAAAATAAAAAAGCTGATGATGTCAGGCTTTTAAATTAATGCAGTCACGTTTTGGGTTATTTTGGTCATATAATGTGGGTAAATACGTTGTATAATTTTAAGGTGTACATGATGCTACACATTTAAAAGGACGTAACGTGACAGAAAATCATGTCAATTGATCAGCCTCCTAGTTTCATTTTAAGAAAAAAAATGGGTTATGAAAGCTCCTTATTTGGTTATTAAAGCTCCTAAATATTTGGTTTATGTACCTTAAGTTATTTGGTTTTACAAAAAAATGTACTTCTATGTAATCATAATGGTTATTATTTGGTGTTGTGTTATTCAGTTTATAAATAAAAAATCATATACTTTTTTATTGTTCCCCACTAAGAATACAACATTTGAAGAAAAAAAATGGAAAAATAAATGTTTCATTTCCATGTTGATTTTCATTCTTTTTCTCTGTTTACACATTTGAAATTTGTAAAATTCCTCTGTTTACATTTGAAATTTGTCTTCTACTGTTTACATTAATTTTTTGAAACATTCTTCTGAACAAAATTTCATTTTGTGTTTTTTCTATTATATAAAACAAAGTTTTAAAAAAGAAATTCAAATTGTTGACATTGTAATCAGCTGTTAGATCTTGTGTTTTCTAGACGGGAAAGTCATCCTCCAGGCCCAGAACATGACATTTGTAAAGCATTATCTAAACACATGGATTGCATTTTCTAACTGAATTAGACATTCCTAAACATTCCTTTAATGTAATTTCAGGTGAACAGGAATATTGTTAAATTTCTAAAGGCACAGTCCTATCTGATAGAACCATATTATATAGCAGTTACAGTGAAAAAAGAAAAATTGAAGTTTTGCTGATGTACATGCATTATGATTTAGCTCCCTTTTAAAATATTTCATGAAAACTTGATTTATGTCTTTCAATATTTTATGATTTTAGCATCTTCTTAAAAAATGAGTTTCTCATGATATAATGATGTTATACACATGTATTCTGTGTATCATGGCATTATGTCTTATAAGATGAAACTTCATAATTCATATTGTCAGGGGTAAATGAAAAATTAAACAGTACTCATATAAATACATGTATAGTTAAAAAATCACCTTAGACTTTCATTGCTTTATAATTTATGAATATTACTCATAGCATATGAATTCATGGTAGATATAGAATAATTTTTTTTTAAATCATTCTATTAAAAATGTAAAATGAGATTCAGAAGATTCTAAAGTTTTAGTCATCAAGTGCCTACTGTTTATATTAAATTATCCTTTGTGCATATTCAGATATTAGAAAATTAATTTTGGAGTTAAATATGGTGCAGCACTGTGTCCCTTTCTCTTAACATGAAAGTGTCATTAGAAACTCTTGGGTGACAATGTCATTAAATGTTACTGTAAGTGCAGACTGCATTGTAATAGTGGGGCACCATGCTAAACCGCGAACTGTCTCCCTGTGAGACTGGTCATTAAATCATTTGTTAATCTGCTTAATTAATGGAGAGTCAGATTATTCATGTGACATCATATGTACCTATATGCACCAAATCTTGAAGATTATCTTTTTATTCATTGAAAATCTAGTATTTAAAGTTATGAAGCTAGCAAAGATAAGATGGAAATTATGGAAAATTTTGCAGCATATATTATTTTAATTAATAGGTATATAAAAGTCTTAAGAAACCTCTGAACACTCATAAAAATAATTTTAAAGAGGAAAATGGAAAAAAAAAAACATAAATTATATTTAGTTAGTTCATTTCAACAAGTAAATTATAGCCTGCAACCAATCACCACTCAGATTTCCTTTATTTTTGAATGTTCTTGACTAAGTTCTCTGATTCAGAAGATGATGAATCATGAATGCGACTTATTTTTATAGCAAGAACTAATGTTCTAATTTAGATCTTTTCTATCTCAGTCCTCTTGAATTCATGTATTCATTGAGGAAAGATGAGATAGGTCCAGAGGATGTTTGACCTTTGACCATTGACCCATTTGACCTAATAGACCCTAAGGGGCCCTCTTGTGATGTCCATTAATTTGTGTGGTCACAGGTAATAAACACATAACTGAAATTAGTCTGCTGCTGAGTGTTAATTCATACGTCACTAAATTAAGAGTCTCGTTCATGGTACTGTATAATTTTTTTTCTACATGATGCAGTGGAAAGACATAGAGTTGGACATTTACGCAAATTAATGTTGAAGTGGTCAAGTTTTGACCACACAGATAACTGGTATTTGACATTTAAGACCTTCAATGTACGCTTATGAAAAATGGGATTTTTTTGTTGGACATATTGTATAAAAATTAAAATATTTCATATTCAGCACAGCAATACACATACCAAAAATTTATTATACTATAAAAATCTATCAACCACAGCTCCTTTATTTAACAATGGAAAATACATGTTCACAAATTATAAAATTAATTGTGGTAAATTTCTCTTTGTTTAATAAAATGTCAAGAATATGCTTCAATTTAATGTGAGGTGGTTATAATAACTGAAATTTTTCAACCTTTATGAGTAATACATGTATATCATAACAAAGTCCAGAAATTCAATGCCAAGAACAAAATTTTTTAATTGAGAGGTCATTACCCTAGAAGAATTTTATTGCAATGATACACTAGCTTGTGTCAATATTTATGTGTAAACTGAATATGTATTACTTTAAATATAGATTTTGCCTTAAGCATAAACCAGTTTTCTATAGTTCATATATTTATTATAATTAAAGACTGTTACTTATGAAGGCCTTTAATTTTTAGGATATATATATAAATTATATAATATTTATTTCCTATCTAGTTTGTACCACAAGATTTGATTGGTTAGCAAGTCGGGTGTAAATTTCTGTACTCCTGACTTGAGGCAAGATTAAATAACATGATGTCACAATGCTTAATTTTTCAAAGGCCGATCCAGGGCCAGCACGCCAGGTGTGCCCCCCTCCCTCTCCCCCTCCCCCTCCCCCCCACCCCTCGTTTGAAATTTTTGTATGTAAAATTTATATTTTCATCCCCCAAAGAGGATCTTTCCTTAGACCCACTGGGGGCTTCAGTACAGCCACCAGACCCCCTCTGCCTTCTACTGTGCTTCCTGTTACAAAATTCCTGGATCCACCACTGGTTTTCCTATGATAAAAAGCAATTAATATGATATTTGTTACAATACATTGTAGTACCTTCCGAAGAGGCGAAGACCCAAGATGCATCAACTGACAAAGTCTAATGATTCTAAGCCAATACGCAGTGAATCTTATCAATAGGATTGGACTTATGTAAAATCTAACAAAGAATTTTTTGGGATAGAAAGTGTACAGAAATTTATACCTGGCATACTAACCAATCAAATATCCTGTTGCAAACTAGATAGGAAATATAGAATTTTTATTTTTTCTTAGACTGCTGGTCAGAATAAATTTTGAGACATTTCTGCAAAAACACAATTGTTTAGAATGAACATGATAAAAAAAAAAAAGCTTTATCAAATTTAAATGCAGTATGTCTTCCAGGCTTTATAATTATGCTATTGTTTTATCATAGGTTTTAGAATCCTGATAATCATGATAATAAAGGAACATTTTATTGGTGCACACTTATACCGATTACCTAATGTGTGACGCATAACTCTTTTGTCACAAATTATATGAGTAATTTACGTCTTAACTGTTATAAATGTAACAGTGTTGAAGTTTAATGCTGAGCAAGGATAAAAAATGCCCAGGTGGTATTTCAAGGAAATTTCAGGAAATAAATTTCTTGCAATGTTTCAAATTTGAAGTTGAACCTGGCTTGAGTAAGCTGTTTTAAAAGTCAGAGCAATATGCATATGTTTAATTTGGAGACACAAAGTATGAATTGGCGAAGCATCACATTTGCCGGTAAATTAAATGGATAAATTGTAAATTAAATAATTTTTCAGGGAAAACCTTAAAATAAAAACCTTGACAATTTTCCTGGACTTTGCATATTAGAATTCTATGAAAAATTACTGACCTCTTGAACATTAATATTTTGTTGCAAGAGAGATTACAGACCTTATTTTAATGTTAATGTTGTGTTAAATACAGTCAGGCCTCATTATCTTGAACTTGATAATACTGAGAAAAATTTTGGGTATCCAGCTATCGTCTGATCTTCAAAAGAATTCTAAGACCTCTTAACATACTCAATCAACAAAAGCCCTGATCATATACAGCTGAATTTCATTTTTAATAATACAGATATCTCAAATACCATGGAATCTATATGTTGAAGTGGGTTGGAAGTTCCAAGAACTTTTCCTCTAAGTTAAAGAATCTGGGGGGATTAGGCGAGCCATATGCCCACGCAAGGGCAGGTAAAATATCAAATTAAAAAATACTTACAAATTCAACTTTTTGTTAAATTCAGGGGATATTTATAACCATGTGCATACCATAAAGATAAAACCTGAATCAAACGACTTAGAAATTGATTGTAATTAACCCATCAAAATGGTAACACGCTTTAGTAACCGTAAAAATGATAAAAATGGAATGTTAAACCGTTCTTATATAAAGTGGGTCTTCGTACCATTTTTTTGTAAACAAATATTGAAAGGATATGGAAAAATGTATTTCTTACCATTTTCAAAAAATGGTACGAAGACCCACTCTATATAAAAAAGTCAGTTTTCCTACTTAAATTTCGGAACATATTCTCAAAAACTCCAAGTCCAATTGTGTGTTTGATATATACATATAGAACTGTTTGTTATTTAAAGGGCAATGTTTGTGAGACTTCGTGGCTCAGTGGTCATAGCGGCAGTATTGAAGTACCCGGTTATATGTCGCGAGTGTTCAAATCACGATTGTTTTAAAGTTCAGGTTGAAATTTATAGATAAATATAATTTTTCACTAAAAAACAAAATAAATAAATAAGATAATGAATTTATTTACTTTCCTTGAATATATTTCCTTTACTAAACAAGTTTACAAGATAATTATACATATTACATTTTGAATGCATCCAATTCAAGAATACAATATACGATTGAAATGTAAACAATCATAGGTAGACCAGCACGATATGGCTGTTCTGTATGCAAAAAACAATTAAAGGAAAGGTAAAACCATCTCCCAATTCCTGAAAACATATTTGATAGAACAATTAACACACAGTATGAAAAGATTGGATGTACTGCAAGGTTTAATCGTCATTTGGACAGTGCTGTACAAAGTTTAAATATTTAGGTAAATCGTACGACTATGAAATTTCCGATATGCTTACAGAGCGACAAAACCCATGTGGGCATTTGACTTGCCTTATTCCCCCAAATTCTTTACCTTTAATATCTTGAACCCTTGCATATCCTTATTATTAAATTATGGATTATGTCCTATTAAATTGTGGTTTTTAAATATCTGCATGAAGACCACTGTTGACTCTTTAACTCTTTCAAAAGTATTTTCAAGTTACAGGTTATTGTGGTTTAATTTACATATAAGGAACATGAATACATTTTTACACAGAATGCTTGTAATTTCAAGCTATGAGCACATTTTAAGATGAGAAAAGTATTTTAAAAACAATTAGAAATACATGTGATGCTAAAATATGATTTTTCTTGTTTTTTCCAGGAGTAGCCTACAGCCTTTATAACAGTGATTCAGAGCTAGATTCTGTGATATCTTTTGGACAACACCATACCTTATACAAAAGACAGAGTGGTAACTTAAGTGATACATCAGCGCCACCTACCACAGCATCAAAAAGTCCCACCACACAGTCACAAACCACCACCCAGCTACCGACAACCACGCCAGATTATACCGAACAAAGGGTAGGTGTATAAAACACAGCTAGCAACCACCACACACCACACAGCCAAAAACCACCACACAGCCACAAACCACCACACAGCTAATGAGAACCACACCAGATTATACTAAACAAAAAAGTATGTGTACAGAACACAGGTAGAAACCACCAAACACCACAAAGCCACATTCCATTACACAGCAACCAACCACAAACCACCAAACACCACACAGTCACAAACCACCACACAGCTACCGACCACCACACCAGATTATACCAAACAAAAGGTAGGTGTACAAAACACAACCACAAACCACCACAACCATAAAGACACAACCACCACACAGTCACAAACCACCACACAGCTACCAACCACCACACAAGATTATACTGAACGAAAGGTTGGTGTACAAAACACAGCAGTCAGTACACACCACACAGCTACAAACTACCACACAGCCACAAAGCACCACACACCACAAAGCACCATACAGCCACAAACCACCATACCAGATAATACTGAACAAAAGGTACTATACAAAATACAGGTAGCAACCACCACACACCACACAGCTACAAACCACCACACAGCCACAAACCACCAATCCAGATAAAACTGAACAAAAGGTAGGAGTACAAAACACAACTACAAACTATCACAACCATACAGACACAAACCACCACACAGTCACAAGCCACCAAACAGCCACAAACCACCACACCAGATAATACTGAACAAAAGGTACTATATAAAACACAGTTAGTAACCACCACACACCACAAAGCACTACACAGCCACAAAGCACCACACCAGATAATACTGAACAAAAGGTAGGGATAAAACATGAAGTGTTAAGTCCAGGGGATGACAAATTCCATTGCCGGACACCCAGGGCTAGTGAATTTTAGGGGTGGGCAAGTGAAATTTTATCAACCACTTGCAGTACAGCTTCAAATCATCACACAACAATACTATGTTCTTTGCACATTTTCTGCGCTTTGTGATATTGTACATATCTACTGTATCAATTGCTCATTAAACTGTACTTGTTATGGCATTTAATTGCCATTTTTTAAATACATTGTTACAGTAGTATATTACTGATTTTTAAAAAGTTTCATGTTGTCACAATGTGGCATTTATTATCAAAGAATTGTAAATAGGCCGTATTTCTGGAAGCATATAATAATGGTGATGAAATAAATTACTTTTTTCTCCTTTAATGATACCTGGATGCTGTCCCACGAAATTGGAATTTTAACAATGTGTAAAGTTACAGCTCAGATACATGCAATTAATGTTAATTATGAAGACAATTTGAAATATTGTATGATAATGTATTCCACGTTACATTTTATTTTCTACCATAGACCGACCATGACAGTTTAATTATTCTCATATTGACAATATAAATCAACTTTTAACCAATGTACGGAAGCTGCGTTTTATGATTTTAATTCACTGGTTTCTTTTTTCTTCATTATGATTATAGAAAGGTGTTATTGTGGTTAACATAGGAAGTAACATTTACAAATATATATTTGATTTGAAATTTTTAATAGCTTGGAGTTCTAAGACCTCTTATAATTATGAATTTCCTGTTAGACTAAATGGATCTGAATTTTATACATATATTTACCAGGATGTCCATTATACGTGCCCAGTTCTTGAACTTCTTCAAAATTTATGAAACGTCACATGGTAAAATGCCATTTAGCATGTTTAGACTGTAAATTTTATTTTTTTTCCCCCGAACATTGACCTGCTTTACAAGTTTGTAACAATTCGTAAAATGTGAATAACTATATGATAACTTGTCAACATTCATTGTAGCTCAGCCAGAGTCATAAGTATTACAAGTCCAAGGTTATAACTACTACAGCTGAATTCCCTAACTATTGGACGGAGCTTTACAATGTCAAACATAGTGAACCGCTATCAGGAAGTCATAGAGTAGCAGTGGTAAGTACAGACTTAAGTCAGTATAGAATATAAGTCAGACTTAAGTGACTTGGAAACATAGTGAATCGCTATCAGGAAGTCATAGAGTAGAAGTGGTAAGGGTATAAACTTAGGTCACTTTAGAAGTCAGTCAGACTTAAGTCAAGTTAAATGACTTGGAAACGTTGGAAACATTATCAGGAAGTCATAGAGTAGCTGTGGTAAGTGCTGACTTAATCTATTATAAAGTTTATTCTTAGAAATTATTCTTAGAAAGTTATAAAGTCAGACTTAAGTGACTTGGACTAAGTTTTAAAAATTGTCAGATTCAAATGTTTTAAGCTTAATTGTTCAAGGCAAACAGAGTTATGATCATATGTCATGTGTTAGATTGGATTATCTCTGCTTTGTTCACAATCAGATTAAAACAAATTTATTGGTAGATTATAATTATGTGACATTAATTTTAGATATTTTTTTTAATTCCAGAGCGTACCAATCAACTTTAAGTTCAAATTTTATGGTCATGAAGTTACAAAAATCACCATAGCAACAGGAGGTAACAGAGGATTTGCTGAGACCATTTTTAAAAATAAAAAGTTTAGTTGCCCTCTCCAGACCAACTGACTTAAAAAGGCCAAACTCAAATTTGTTATGTACATTCTTGGACCCAACATATTTGTTTTCTCTTTTGATTCCTCTTATCCCGTCTACAAGCGATGAAATTTTATGGAAAAAATATTTCCCCTATTTAACTACCAACCCAATAATTTTACCTTGAGTTGCGAGAGGGCAGTCAAACATTCTTTTGAAGATGACCTTACATATAGAACTTATTTATGCAATGAACACTTACTAAAAATTTCTAGACTTGAAATTCTTGCTTGTAATAGAAAACTCAACAAATTACAGTAAAACATGCTTATGAGAGGCTTGCCTCTGAATAATTTAAATTGCTTAGATATTACTCCTAGAAGTTAGAGCCTCAGTTAACGACCCTATGCTCCTTATATGCAGCCCCAAGTCAAAAGTATCTCCCCCTGACCCTATAGCATGCCAGAGTAGCTTAGATATACCGGGGTATATACTAGTTACTTTAGATTCCCTGGCCTTTTCTTAAAATAGTCTATGGAGAAAATTATGTGTATAAAAAACTTGAACAACATACAGATTTTATGTGAAAATCATTTATAAATTAATTTGATGACATTTTGTTAAATCATTATTAAACTCAAAGGGACATTTAAGCATCCCTAACCTAATTTTTTGTCTCTCTGACTAACATACAGTAACATGTTCAAATTCACAGAGTTGCAGGAGTAATATTTTTATGAACTAGAATAATATCCTCAAAAGCCTAAAAAGCACACTAAGTGCTTTATGAAATTCAATATACATAACTAAATTATTGATGGATCTTATCTAAACTAGACAAGAGTAAAAGCTCTTACAAATTAAGCATCAAAATTAAGTTACTCATACTTGAACGGTTTGTTCATTTTTGAGAGGTAAAAGCAAGAGAATGCATGATAATCAATATAAACATGGATTGAATAACTGAAGTAAATAGATTAGAGGCATGTTTTGTTTTGTGTTGTATGCAGTGGAAACAGGTTTAGAAAAAAAACAGGATAATTTTATCAGATGAACATATTTCTGCTTTTATTTCCAGGTTTCCTTTATATGAGCCCATTTCTGCACCAATGGCTGACTGCCACTCAATACATAGCACCATTGATGGCAAACTTTGATACCTCAATGAATAACGATTCCATTATTCTCTATAAAGATTTTGGTAAGTTAATCCCAAAGCGTCTATAATTCTCAGATCTGCAGAGATTATCAAGCATGTACATGTAGCTCTTGGTGCTAACTGGTCAGTAATTTACAAGTCTTCAATGAAATATGGAGATAAAGATCTTAAATCAAACTCCAAATTCAGTGAAACAATACAAATAGGGAACAAAGCAAACAAGGACCTCTAAAAAATTCAGGCATAGGATCAGGTGCAATGGAGGATTAAGCATCCCATTCTGAAAAGCCATTGGCCTGCAAATCTGAATATGTTCAAGGCCAAATAATTACAAATATATATGAGAATTATTTAGCGACGAGAGTCCTTTCATTTATTACTATATTCAATATAGTGACCTCTTTATAGAATATTCTCATAACTATAAGTTTTCAAATATAAGCAGTCATGAAAATGTTGGGTTCAATCTTGAATTACCACTCTAAGTATTACTGTGTAACACAACTGTGTAAAGAATTTTCAAATAAATGGCTTTTGATAGTAAGCACATGTAAGATTTATCAAGAAGAAAATACTCATTAACCTTGCTAAAAATAACTGATATACAGGTATTCTGATGGCATTAGAGGAAATATTGGAAAGATTCTGTAGGAAGAAATTAATTAAAAGGACATTAAACACTGCTCTTCTCTTGATGTCATAAGGAAACTGACAAAGGAAATTAATTAAAGTTGAAATGAGAATTTCTGTAATGGCCACTCACTTCAATAACTCTTCACAAAAAGACATTTCATTATCTCTGACTTGATAGGACCTAGGGAAAACTTTGAGATATTCAATGATTCGAGATATCAAGGATGAAATACTTAAAGGAGAAGTGGTTGGGACTTCCACTTCACTTTGACATATCCATGGTATTGGAGATATCAGTGTTCGAGATATTGAAGTTCAACTGTATATGAAGGATATGGAGATTACGAACAGTATTTAATATTAAAGTCCATAAACAAATCAAAATAGGAGCAGAGCAATCACAGACTTCCGAAACATCTGAGGTGGGATCAGGTGCCATGGAGGAGTGAGCTTCCCCTGGTGACCGGTCACACCCACCGTGTGCTCTTTGTCATGATCGGGAAATTATATATATAATTCCTTTGAAGAATTTTTCATTCAAGATCATATTAATTGTTACTTAAACAAGTTTCCTCACAAATAATTAAGGTAGTATCTGACCAGGCATTTGTACAAAGTACCAGACTTATTTTCTGTATTATAATCAAGATAATCTATTATATTGGAATAACAAGTTATGCCATTATCTCATTTTCTATTTGCATCTTTATCTATCGAGACATTTCTGAGAACAGTTTAAAAATCAGAAGATAATGATCATTATGATTAATTTGTCGTATATAATGAACAGATACAAAACGGAAACACAAGTAATGTGTCTGCATGTCATTAGTATCAAATCTCCCATAAGTAATTTTGATGGACATGAGGTGATAAAACTTAAACCATAAAATTGCTGGAAAAGAGGAAATGGGAACTTTCCTCAGATTTCCAGGTAATTTGAGAAGGAAAGGATTTTTCAGCTTTATTGTTTTCGAGTGCTTAGGAGAAATTCGTATTGATGAACTTGCGAAAACTGGTCATATTGGCTAATCATTTGGAAGTGGCATGAGTTGTAATGAAAAAGTTGACAACAAAATTGATATACCCGAGAGCAATTGTAAATGGAAGAACAATGATTATCAGAATATTGTGAAAAGTTATAGCAATTTTTCGTTTTCAGTGTATCTGTCACGTATCATATTTCCAATTTTACAAGCAATTTACGAAAACATATATATACCCATATACCTTATGTGCAAAATATGATATTTTTCTCCAAAAAAAGAAATATTCAATCACAAGAGTCTATATTGCAAAAATTTAGGAAAGGTAGGTCAAAAGCTGGGAAAAATTTTCATTTAGGGCTGAAAGGAGGTCCAGTTTGTTTGCAATTTATATTTCAAATCGATTTCATTATAGAATTTTTAATGACAGAGTTCCCTAACATTATATGTATTTTGAATCAGTTATTTCACTTAAATTATTTTAATTGATATATAGTAAGACAGTTGTTTTTAGGCCAGTTGTAAGCATTTTGATATTTGTACGATTTGCTGATTCAGAAACTTGCAGTTGTTTCAGATCCAACATTTCTGCTTATTGTAAGGCGTATGTTAAATTTTTAAATTCTTGCGTGATACCTTTACTTTTTTTCCTAAATGTAAATAAAGTCAAACCTTATTATCTCAAATTCAAGGGATTTAAGAAAAAATTTCAAGAGGTTTCAAGATATTGAGGTTAAAATGGATAATAAGTGAATGTTACATTACATTACTTTGACATATCGATACTGCGTGGTGTTTGAAATGTCAAAGTTCCACTGTATGTCCTCTAATAGTTTCTAGCCTAATAATATCTTGAAACATTTAAGCATTTACTATTAATATTGCAACGAATAGATAGGGAATAGATAGGGAAAATGATCAGAACTAAGAGTCTTATGTATAGACCTATTTTATGTTATTGGAATGTATAAAAGTAAAGCTGATACTGTCATTGTTAAATGAAACGCCAGGCTCCGTGAGATTCTATTACCGTGTCTATGATGCTAAGACTGGGTTAATGGTGCCTGGATAATTGAAAATTTGGCTAGTGGCTTACCAACTATCATAGCTTGTCATCAGAATGAACGGAATAGAGCCAATCCATAGACCTTTCCAGTATACATCATACTCGAATTTGTATAGCTGTGACGGAATTGAGATTGATTGTAGGGAATAGAGAATGGGTCCTGATACTGACATTTTGGGGGGAGAGCTAAAGATCTTGAATGGTAAATTAATGTTTACACAGACAGTTTGCGTTTTTTGCTAAGTCCAGGGATGAAAATCTTAATCAAATTAAATGTGTGATTTGCAGAATGTATCAATTATATAAAGGATTTTAAGGGGGGAGGGGTATAATAAGTTTGTATGAAAAAGCTTACTAGGGAGAGCTAAGAAAGCAAATTATGTTCAATCCCTAAAAATCTGCAGATAATACTAATCTGTAAAGCGACAAAAAATTTGGATCCAAGAAATTTTTTTTTAGGTGGGATCTGAGTAGTGAGTGAGGTTCTAAGAAGGAGTGAGCATTCGCTGTTTACCAGTCAGAATAAATAAAAAAAGAAATAACGGGTATTTTATGCATTTTATAATTTCAGACTGAGGCATATTATTGTCTCTTTTGTTCTAAGTAAGAATAGGAAATCTGGAACAATTTTAACGATAAAGACATTAGATCTTCATTTTGTAATTAACAAATACCCTCTAACAAATAATTGAGCCAGAGGGTCTGCTCTTAGTTACCAATTAATACAATCAAATTTCATTCTGTAGAACTTGCTTGGTCTATTTAAAAAAGATATCAGGTCTGATCAAATATGAAAGGTCTTAGATGTTTACTACAATGGGAAACGATTTAAAATGATTATCAAAAAATAAGAAAATCAAAAATACTAAGAACCATCTGTGACCAAAGTTTGAAGGTATCATGTATTGCAGAAAAATCATTATTTTGAAATATGGAAATGACAACTATATTGATTAAAATGTATTACCGAGATGCTAGATGATAAAATCTTTGCTTTGTTATGGCATTGAGCTCTGGAGCTTGAACGTCATCTAGCTAGTGCCACCCAAAGAAATTGCCACAGGATGTACGTGACCGAATGTGTCAGTCAATGCATCCGAAATAGAACATTTTATTAAAATCTTTTCAATAAAAATATTAACAGTTTAAAAGTTAACTTATTGAAGGCAATCATTTCTAGATTTGTGGGACACTTCTGCTTATTAAATAGGTAGTGCATAATTCAATTTCAAAGTACATGTATATGTGAAGAACACTTTTATGCCCCTATAATTGATTATTTGCAAATTGGAGGCATATGATTTAGCCCTGTCCAACCCTCTGTCTGGCTGTTTGATTGTCCACAAAACTTTCCCGGTAACTAACCCATAACATTTGAACAGTTGGTGCTAGGACTTCACAAGTGTGACATGAGCTGCCATAAGAGAGCATATGAGCTTTAAAAATCACAATTTTTTTTGGTTAAAATGATGATACATGTAGAAATAAAATGAACAAACAAACAAAAAACGTTTCAGAAAGATGCAGACAAAAGATACTGAACATTTAAGCAAAAATTAGGTGTGATTTATATGAAATATTGCAGATAAGTGCTCTAGCATAAAAGATAAAGACAATCATAATTATTGTATTGCTGTCAATAAATTCAACCCAACTTCTGCTTTTGAAAGCAGATTAAAGAAGAGTTCTTTCATAAAAGAGGTAAAGTGATGCATTCTGTCCAAGAAACCAGGGTTATAATAGGATAGGTCATGCAATATAGCTGTTAGGGTTGAACTCTTTTACAAGAAAATGTTGCATCAGAGTTTTCAAAGAATAATGGTGATTAGTTCTAAGATTTGAGTATTGATTTTGTAATTTTCGCCAATCTTGTCGACAACTGTAATGGCAGAAACTCGACGTGGGGGATTTCAGAAGGAACTTACCGGAGAAAGGCAATAAATCAGGATATTTAATTCCGATGCCATCTTACCTTGAGGGAAGGGAACCAGGATATGTTATTATGTTGGGAATAATTTCC
>PRKT01000104.1:1318037-1327884 GCA_003671525.1 Saccostrea glomerata | reverse complement strand
ACCCACCACAAGTACACCTATTCCACAATCAACAATGGTTGCTTCTCAGAAGAATGGGAATGGATGCATGCCAGGGGTATAGTCAGCAAATGTTGTTGTTTTTCTATGTTTGGCTTTCATCATAATATTATATTAAATTTTACCATAGAAAATTATTATGCTTTTAGGCTTGACTTGCAAGGCAATACTAGTGCAAATTGCTAAAAGAAATATTTCAATTTAATTGAACAGACATGAATTATCATTGAAATAGTCCAAAGTTTCTAACATACAGCGAAACCTTATTATCTTGAACCTAGTGTGGAAGAAAAATTTCAAGATTTGGAAAGATTTCAGATATTGAGCTTTAATTACATGTTAGAGAAAAAAAGCACAGACTCTGGTTCTACTTTGATGTATCAATGACATTTGACATATTGAAGTTCAAAATAGTGAGGTTCAACTTTATATTTATTACACATACTAGAGAGATATTGGTGAACAAAATATAAAGTATGAAAACAAAACAAAACTGAAGAAATTATAAATGTAAATTAAGAAAGACATGATTACCAAAATTATTATCTGATTAACGGGAGGGGGTTTAAATGTGACATACTTGTAATAGGGGAGCTCAAGGAAGAAAGTGGGGATGCATTGAAAATTAACAGCTAGAATCATACAGTTAATGTTAGCTATAAAATTTAAGAAAGATAAAGTTACCTGGAGAAAATTTGCAAAGGTGTCAAACTTAAAAGCATAATCATAATTTATATTAATTTAACTTTATAAAGCTGGGACTCTAAAGCTTATGTTAGAAAACCACTTTTTTTTCTTTTCTTCAAACAACAA
Organism: Saccostrea glomerata; assembly: GCA_003671525.1. Lineage (NCBI taxonomy): Eukaryota > Metazoa > Mollusca > Bivalvia > Ostreida > Ostreidae > Saccostrea > Saccostrea glomerata. The sequence continues at coordinate 1,327,053 of PRKT01000104.1, read as the reverse complement.
AAGTTAGGCTTTCATGCTTCAAAATATTATTTTAAAACTGAAAATATGGACAAAATTGGAAATTTCAGAATTTTCAGATACCATACTAGTCAATGCTATGATAAGATTAATACAGTACATATTGGTAGGTTCATAACTACAGTGAACTAGTATTCAACAGATTAATTGTCAAGATACTCAAATCTAACTGCATTTTTAAGGTTATAGATTGACATATAATTTAAATTAGTCATAAAATTTCTAAACTGAGTTTTATTATTTGCCCTGTTTCAGCATGAACCCATTCCCTTCTTGCCATTTTCGATTCCTAGCAGTTATAAAGAATTTGAATGAATTATAGCAATGCTGCATGTAAATCATTTAAAAGTATACTTCTGTATTTGTCAAAAGAGAAACTACTGTATACAGGGAAAATTTGCACCTGTTTTATTTTTGCCTCTTTTACCCTACCCTCATTTGGGCAAATTTGAGGCTGGGTAAATTCAAAAACAAATTACTATGACTGCATGGGCGAATTTAAAACTGGGCAAAGTTGTTTGCTAGCATGATAGGGCAAAAATAACTCTGTATACAGTAATTATGTTGTACACTGAGTCAGAAATTACTCATTTCTTATTTCATGCATATCATAGTCAATGCAAGCATGTTCAGAAAGAGAGATGGGGGGGGGGGAGAGAGAGACAGAGAGGCTGTGTGATGTTGTGCTAAGGAGATTAATTTTTTTTTTTTACATGTACATTGTAATTATCAAGTAAAATCAAATTTTTTAGCTATTATGGATTTTTTAAAAAGTTTAAATTGATTCTTTAATCCCTGTTTATTTTTTATTCATGAAAACAAGGGGGCATTGACTAGTGATTTTTAAAAAAATTGAGAAATTAAAAGAAAAGAAAAAGTTGGAAAAAATAAATTTGTAAAACATGGTTGGTTTTAGAGTCCTTGCTGGCATCATTTTTGTTTTTATTTTACCCCTCCTTGGTTTGTGGATATGACACATTGTTAACATTATCACTTAACACATACTTAACATTTAACATCTCTTTATCTTTAATGTCATATGATCATGTGATTCCAATACTATTGAATGAAATCCTAATTGCACCTAACTTTTTTTAGTTTGAAATTGGTTAAAGCATGTGTCTATAACTCAAAACAAAAAAAAAGTGGCAAAAATTTATGAAAGCAATGAAATTTTAAAAAAAATTAACCATACATATATCCTCGCACTATTTTAATGATAAGTACACTGTAATATATACACATCTATTGGGCACGTAACTTATGTTCATGTCTTGTGTATAGCATAGAAAATACTTATATGAGCATATATGTACAGGAAATCCCCATTAATCCAAATGCAAGCTCATTCAGATAAACCAAGGATCTAAATTACTGAAAAAATATCTTTTTATAATTGATGTATAGAAAATGAATACCGGTAATAGAAATCTGTTTGGCACCATGTTATATATCTGGAAGCCAAAGGTCTTGGATTATATGGGGAGGTAGCATTATCTAAATATTTTATGTAAATAGGCAAGATATAAGGAAGATATATGGAAATGACACAGTCCCTCTATATAGCATCAAACCAAATAAACTGTAGTCATCACATCCCCAAAAACTATTAAACTTAAACAACCTGACCCTGACCATTCAAACTGTATAGCCCCCAAACCTATTTAACTGTAGCCCCTAAACCTATGAAGCTGTAGCCCAAAAACCTCTCAAACTCTCGCCATCAAACCTATTAAATCATTGCCCTCAAACAAATTAAACTGTAGCCTTCAAACCTATTAAACCATTACCCTCAAACATATTAAACCACCGCCCTCAAACCTATAACTGTAGCCCTCAAATCTATTAAACTGGCCCTCAAACCTATTGAACCATTGTCCTCAAACCTATTAAACTGGCCCTCAAACATATTAAACTGTAGCCCTCTAACCTATCAAACTGCAGCCATCAAACCTATTAAACTGTAGCCCTCATAGCTATTAAACTGTAGCCATCAAACCTATGAAACTGTATCCATCAAACCTATTTTAAAATATGTTGCCCTTAAACCTATCAAACTGTAGCCCCCAAACCTATCAAACTATAGCCCTAAACCTATTAAACCCTAGTCCTCAAACCTATCAAATTTTAGCCCTCAAACCCATTAAACTGTAAGCCTCATACCTATCAAACTGTAGCCCTCAAAGCTAGCCCTCAAACCTATGAAACTGTAGCCCTGGAACCTATTTTAAAATATGTTGCCCTCAAACCTCTGAAACTGTTGCCCTCAAACCTCTGAAACTGTAGCCCTTAAACCTTTCAAATTGTAGCTTGCAAACCTTTTAAAATGTAGCCCTAAAAAATAAACTGTATAACCTTCAAACCTATTAACCTCTGGCCTGCATTATAACCTATCAGGTTTTCATGAGGAAATGCTGCATGTAGTGTTGAAGGAGGGTACACTTATTATTCTAATAGAATAAAAGCATTCATAAATATACATGTGTGATTTTTAAATATCACTGACCAGTTTCATATCTTCTTTTGTTAAGAGGTTATCAGGTTTTAATTGCATGTAGTCATTGTTTTAAGGAGAAAGGGTGCATGGGATATAATGAAACATTATGCTATTTGTACATGTGCAAACCATCTTTATTAAGAAGAAGAATTTTTAACTGGTTGGTAGGTGTAGAATTCTGTATTACAGCAATAAATAACTTAATGAATTATTCTACCCAACACCTCCTGGCAATCTGGCAAATAAGTACCAAGTCGTCTCTCATAATAAATAAAGTGTAAAATATATAACATGTATTTTAGAATTGATCCTGGAGTGAATGACCATCTGGGGGAAAAAAATGCTTTTTGACATTTTCTCTGCTACAAAAACCCCGGCCTTTCTCTTCCCCTTTTCCTGCATTCTTGATAAAACCTTTCGCTTGATGGAAGAAGAAAAAATATATAGATAGAAACATGTAGAAGATGGAATAGAACATTATAAGCAGTAATTGAAGTGTCAGAAAGGAGTAGGTGCATAGTAATAAAAGACATCCCTGCTTATCTAAGTTCTCATCACCACATCTCTTGCACAGTAATTCATAAATACTTCATAATATTATATAAAAACTTTCACGTGTATATATAATAACATGACTTACAAAGTTATAAAATATAAAAAAAAATTATACTGTTCAAGGATTATATTATAATGGTTCAGTAAAATCTAGTATATAAAGTTTTTTTTTATGGATTTTTAAATGCATCAGCTACTTTTAAAATAAATGTAATGTATATTTCTAGTCAGTGTGATTTTGATTAATACTTATTTTATTTTATTTATTTATTAATCCATTTTTTTTTTTTACATTTTCAGTCCAGCAGAAGTAACTGTTCATTCAAAAGTGCCCAGAAAAGTAAGTTATTATAGATAATAAGAAATCTATGTTTAACTTACTAAATATAGAGATGAGCAGAGTAGCAAAATTGTCATGGTACTGTATATCACTGAAATTTCACAGCACCTTTTTTTTTACAAAATAGAGACAAAATTTTCAAGAATGGGGTTTTAATATAGATAAGATAAGATAAGATAATTTTATTTTCCAATTTTTGGCCCAGAAGGCATAAAAGTTTTTTTTACAATGACAAGATAGAAAGTTCTGAAAGAAAGGTTAGTAAACATACACAAACATAAACACACACACATGTATATATCTGATATAATATATACATATATACAAGCAACTGTACATGTAGATGGAGCAGTTGGGGTTATCAAATCGCTAATTAACATGCGATCAAAATCAATATTATCAATATACATATATACCAGTATACAAATAAATATGTGTCTATAACATCATTTATGAAAACTCATGGCATTATGCCTTATTTTGAAGGCTTTGACAAGATATTCACTTAGCTTTGTAACAATTAAATTGTCTTCATTAGACATTAACCAGAGAACTATATATAATCTTAAGGAATACTAATTTAAGTGAGAATGAAATTTTCTTGAGCACACTGTCTCGCACGAAAATAAAGCTCTTGCAAATAAATTGTGATTCATAGTACCTACTTCATGCTGGGTGGATGTTTTTCTATAAAAGTCATTATGATAATAGATTGACCTCATATAAGGGCTATATTTGTATAAAACATGTTTCATCTGTGACAGTGTATAAAAATTTATATTTTCTCCATTCCCCATTAGTTTAATGACTGTGATGACGTTGATATTTTCTATGTATAATTTACAGGTGGTGACAGTGCCACAATAGCTGGAGTGGTGGTTGCTGTGATTATACTCGTGGCGCTCGTGGTAGGAATCGGAGGCTGGTTTTTCTATGCTTACACTCATCCAACTTCAGCATCAGGTCAATGGATGATCAACGTGAGTGATTTATATATCTATTTTATATAAAACAATAACATCAACTCTAATTCTGATTATTAGGCTATGTTATTTTAATTTCCTAGTACTCATGCAGGCCAATTTTTTTCAAAAACAGATTTAATATGTAAATGATGTAGCCAAGTCTTTGAAAATGGCTACCGCAAACAATATTCAGATACTAAACTACCAGAAAATGAGGAGAGGGCTTTTTACACAAGCCCTAGAGGGGCTTGAGCTATCTAAAACGATGCTAGGTCATCGATTTACTTAGTTTAAAAACACAAAAATATATTATTTTAATAGATAAAAATATTTCTAGAAACAAAAATGAAGCTTATCTTGAAAACGTCTGTATATTCAAAGATATTAAGTGTTAAATATCGGATTCTATTTTATTGCGAATGAACAATGAGTGAAGCTCCGTAGCCGCAACAGTTTCTATGTATACAGAAATTTCGCGCTTTCCTTCGCGTAGGAATCTCAGGTAACTTTAGACAGTCGCCGACAAAGCATCCTTGGACGAGTCCACTGCAGACTCTGAAAGGTGACGCAGGTTACCCCATCGTTAACAATTCTACAACGCATCGTCAGAAAATTTATGGCTGTACCCCCCAACTAAAATTGCTTTTCACAGGCCTGCAAACGATGTGTACTTTGAGTGACAGTAAAAGAATAGCTCAAAATCAATGTTAAATTCTAGTATTATTTTAAGCTTTGGTAACGGAACCTATTTTATAATAACTTTTTTTGGATTCTTACGGAATTCGATATGCCGCTCAGCTAGATGAACCTCATCGTCTCAAGCCACGGTCCAGAGTAGGAGAGGATCGTACATTTTGGCCGTGGTTTAATTGCAGCGATGGATGAACCGGTAGTCACGTAGATTTTTTGGAGCCCGAAGCCCCCCCCCCCCCCTTTCCATTTTGAAAAAACTTTTCTACAGGCTTGTAGCAAGCTATTTAGATTGATGTATTATATTGAATGTGATGTACGTCATTATGCAAAAGAAAAAAAAAATACAAAAAACGTACACTAAATGTCACATAAAAAAAATCAATAAATTAAGAAACGGCAACCTATAAAATATTCCTGTAATTGTGTCACGTAAATTCTTCTTAAAAAGTAGTATGATTAATTATATTTCTTCTAATTAAAATCAATATATGAATTTTGTTTCATGTAGGCTACATGTAGTTTATTCAACAGATGATTGAACTCAATAGCCCTCATCTTTTAAAATTTAAGGATATTAACGACACTTCCTAATTGACTTTCTACATCTTGAGTATTTCTGACGTTTTGTCAGTATATACTTGTTTTGGGATTGGTCTCTAAATTACCTTCTTTTTATTTTATCAAAACTACGATAAAATTTTGAAAGAGACTATCTCAAAACAATTGCATGTGGGCCTTAGAACTGTAGTTTCAATTTTATGTGGCCTTAAGTGTATATTTTTCATTGGAATTCTGTCTACATTCATCTTATTTTCACTTTTTGATTTTCTTTCTTTCAGCATCGTCCAAGTGAAATGAAAGCAAAGATGAGCAAAATGAAATTCTGGAAAAAAGACTCTGGAACGGGGGAGAAATATCGCGTAGAATCTCAGGCCTAGAGAATAAAAAACAAATTACAAAAAGATGTGAACATTTGCTCATCAAAATATGAAATTAATTTTCTTTGTAATTAATTTATATTTCATCCAACCAGGGGATGTCTTGGTTAGACAAATATAGGCATGTAGTATCCGTTCTAATTCTATTTTTATCAATGTATAGGTAAGCAGTAATTAATTAATCAAATATTTTCATTTTTGTTGAGCAAATTGGATTCAAGACTGTGATATCTAACTAAGTGGTTCCTTCATTCTACTGTGTTTTCAAATCTTGTAGAAAGACACACCAAAAAAAAAAAAATCACATCCATTTGTGAATGGATTCATAGTCCATCTTTGTGTCTTTATTGAAGACTCTGTGTCAGCCCATCTAGTAGCCAATGAGATCTGTGAACCTATTGCAATGAGGGAATGTCTTAGGAGAGGTTTTATATCTGTTCTGCCATTCTACTCTTCCATGATGCCTTATAAGACTTAAATGGGAAGATACAGAATGCAGGAAAGCAACTTCTGCCATTTTTTGTGCATTGTTATTATGTCAGTGTGTCGAGATACTGTAAATCACTTTTTTATTCGCGAGAACTTTATTTTCGCGTAATTACACGAGACAGTGTGCTCGCGAAAATTTAATTTTCGTGTATAATAGTATTCCTTAAGATTATGTAGAGCAACAACCACAATTCGTGAAAATTTTGTCTCGCTTATCAAGAGTCAATGACCATCTCGTGAAAATAAGGTGTCGCTAAAATTTAGTGATCTACAGTACTTTTCAGAATAGTGCATAAGAATTTTCTTCTTTTTTCCATATGTAAAGATCAATCTTTTTTTATGATTTGAAAAATATATATTGGTTAGTGGAGTTTGATTAAATAATAATAATTCTTTTTTGTTAGATATTGTAAATTTTTTTGGAGGAGATGTATTTGGGGGTCTCTTCATACCACAAAAACAAAGAAATTGAAGCACCACAAAAATTGCTTATTTCACAGTAATCGGGCATGAAGCAGTTTGATCATGCTAGCACTTGGAAGATAGGCTTTCTCTTGATATATTTAGCTGTTTACTTAATATTGTGTGCTTGGAAAAACTGGAGAATAACAATGCACCAAAGAGCTAATGTTGCGTATATTATGATGTAAGCCATGACCATACTACATATCATGTTGATTTTTATACGATTTGTCCAAGAATTCCACTGAATATTATCATTTTATTTCTTTTCGTGTAGTTCTGCAAATTCTGATCAATTAACAGTTTGATATTAGGCGAGAGATTTCATCTTAATTATGTGTTGTATTTTAAAAACACTCTGTTACCATTGACTGCATGGAAAGACTCTGATTGGTTGTAGATACTACATCCTTTCTCTGATTGGTTGTAGATACTACATCCTTTCTCTGATTGGTTGTTATACTACATCCTTTCTCTGATTGGTTGTTTATATTTCATCCTATCTGTGATGGTTGTTTGTGCTATGATGATGTACAAGTGGAATCATCTGTCATTTTCCCACCTCTATTTAGTAGGTTTAAATAAAAATCACCAGCTGTATGTTTAGCTTGTTCTTCACAGAATTTTAGATGCAAGTTTGTCCACCCCACAGATTCTACCTTTAATACTTTAACATTAAGGGCTTGTTACATGCAGTATAATTTGAGTTAGTATTGATCTATTGCCACCAGAGAACAGTGTGAAAATTTTTTAAATATTGTTTATATCTAAGTATCCTGTCCCAAAAAATTATGACCACCAAAAATTACATTTGTCATCTCATATACTTATAAATATCAGCATATACTTTAACATTAGGGCCCATTACATGCAGTATGATATGAGTTAGTATTTATCTTTTCCACCAGTGAACAATGTGAAAATTTTTTACTTATTGTTTTAATTTTTTCTATCTAAGTCCTGCTCCCCCCAAAATCATGACCACCAGAAATGACATTTGTCATCTCGTATACGTATGAAATATCAGCATTTGAATTTTCTCTTGCTTGTTAAAGGATGAATCTCTAATTTTGCCCTCTGCCTATTTCGTTACCTTTGTTATTTTTTGTTCGGTGCAATTGATAATGTTCAGTGTGAGTGATATTTTTAATTTTGCATGAGCAGGCACACTTATTAATGAATATTCTGCATTATATCAGTCTAGCATTATTCAAATTGGTCAAACTGACAATCTGACTTCATGTTTATGCAAATTTAAAAAAAAAACATTCAGGAAAGATTTTTTTTAATTTCTTACACTTGGATTCAGATTTTTATTTCTGTTGTTTATGATGTTGTATGAACTAATATATATCAGTTTTCTTGTTAAATTGTAATGTTATTTAGCTTATTTTTTCCCTTTCTACTGTTTATGATTTCAATTGACACAATGAAACATTGTTACTGTTTTTCTGTTATTAGTTCATGTTCAGTGTATTTTGAGATTATTGCACAATATACTCCCATACTTAACAATTAAGCAAAAAGAATCAATTTTTAAAAAAATATATATATCGTATTGAGATTATCAGATTTAATTTTCTATTGAGCTCATTTATATTTTCTAATCTTACAACAGAATTTTAATGAAATCTTAAAATGAATTTAGTTTTAAATGAAATTCGTATCAATTGCAACCTTCTTTTGAAATTTTTCATTTGAGAAGAAAACATACAAGACTTTTTGATGAATTTTTTATCAATCATATCATTTGAATTAATTTTTTATTTTTCTTCTTTTGAAATTCAAATTCATGAAAATTTTCACATGGATTTTACATGTTCTTGCATGAAGTTATTATGAGGCATGTTAAATCAATTGTACCATTGTATTATTTGAAATTATTTTTGCCTCTCTTTGGTAAATTTTTAAAATTTAACTTCAATACATTCAGATCTATCAACTCATATTCATTAATTGATTGTCAAGTGTGTGAGTGACAGTTCTTTGCTTAATATTTTCTTATAAGAAAAGAGATAGAACAAAGATTTTAAATTAATTTTTAAATTTTTCTACGCTT
>PRKT01000104.1:1308037-1313037 GCA_003671525.1 Saccostrea glomerata | reverse complement strand
TCAATGGCACTGGAGGGAAAAGTATCTATGGAACAAGGTTTAAGGATGAGAACTTTCAGCTAAAGCACACTGGGCCAGGAATTCTATCCATGGTCAATTCAGGTCCGAACTCCAACGGCAGCCAGTTCTTTATTTGTACTACGGCGACTCCCTGGTTGGATGGTAAATACGTTGTATTTGGACAGGTCGTCGAAGGCATGGATGTCGTAAAAAGAATGGAAGGATGTGGAACCAGAAGCGGAAATACGAAAGCTAAAATTCTAATCCAAAACTGTGGCCAGCTATAAGTAAGACATTTCAAAAGAATCTCAGTTATCAGAGATTTTCATTGAATATTGAACATTACCTAACTGTTGCAATGCTATACAAGTGACATTTGGCTACCTCTGCAGACTCTCTATTGTAACTTGGTATAAAAATTAGCTTTTATAGAGAAATATGATGTGACTACTTTTATGTATCTTTTTGATTTTGTGAACTAATCTTTCATTTTTTCGTTGACCATACAATGTATGGTTAAGAAGAATCTATCATTTGAACATTTTAAACTTGGAATATATTCATTTCATTTTTGACATAGATCAATTAAACTTGCATTATTTTGTTATCATAAAGATGTTGTTTTGAAAATGACAAACTTAATATTAAAAAGGATTTTTATATGGGCTACAATTTGGACAGGTGTTTTGAATGATAAGTGAATCATAAGGAGAAGAAGTCGCCTTTGTGGTGCAATGGTAAAGAGCGTTGGCTCTAGAATCGCAGAACAGGGAGTCGATCCGTATGTCGCAGGTTCGAATCCCAGTTTGGGACATGGAGACCGGTCCATCTGATGAGACCGTATATAAGCCGAGATCCCGTGTCGCGGAAGGTGCTGGCACGAAAAAGATCCTTCATTGCTCAATGGCCCTGTGTGTCCAGTATAGGTCAAAATTTCCAGCTCTTCACTGGCAAGTGGTGGCGGGCGTCTCCATATGAGTGAAAAAAATTTCGAGAAGGACAGTAAACAACAAACAAACAAATAAAACAAACATAAGAAAAATATTTGTGACCAGAGTCTGATAAATAAAAAAGAATATGCTGTGAATACGCGGTGTGTTGAAATTCCTTCAAAATAACTCCAGAATCGAAAACAACAAAATTTCTTTTATTCTCATTTTTTTTTCTAAATTCGTGTTTCAGATATTCAGTTCATGCAAACAAGTTATAGCTGTCTTGCTTCATTAGTACTGTTTACATTGAAGTTTCTTATAAAATCTTGTGACATTAATTCAAATTAACATAAAAGTCTTCTAATTGTTACAAAAGCACTATATAATGGCAATATTTGATTGCCAAATTACACGTATTATTGGGCGGTACATATACAGTGTATACAATTTTCTTTTGAAGCTAGCTGTAGTTAGGTATCTAATTATCTTAATTACATACTTGAGTGTGGATAATATTATTACTTCTCTCAGAAGCAAGGTTGCTTGTACATGAATTACATATGCTCAGTTCACAAGTATAATAGTTAAACGCATATCAAAATGCTGGTAGACGGGAGGCCTAAAATTGAGAGATAAAATTATGACATTCGCTTTTCAAGCACGCGTTGTTATACGTGGACTCTATATATGCGATGTAGCATATTGCATAGGCTAAAGAAAAATAGCATATTCACTATCAAGTTGAATTTTATATGTAACTCCCATAAATATTTACAATCACAGACGTTTAAAAAACAAAGCATAATTATTCTTATGAATTTCAGATCCATCATGACAAGTTACTTCAGTTGGATCATTCGTTGATGTATAAAACGATCAAGCTACTTTCATTCAAAATAAACAATATATACAGTGAAAACTGTCTAATCCAACACCTGTATAATCCGCCACACTGTGAATTCCGACCTAAATTTTCTTTCCCAATTAAAAAATTTTAATGCTATCATACTCAATGCAATCCGGCACACTGTCAATTCCAAAACAAAATTCGTCTCCCAGTGCATGTCGAATTATTCAGGTTTCACCGTACGTGTAATTTTTCCTTTGTGTAATAATATATTAGGGTAAAAGATGAGTACTTATTGAGACACTTAAAGAAATGTTTTCTGTTGTACAGCTTTGTCTTCTCAAGACAAACTGATGTTGATGTCACTCTGAACCTAAAAAAAAAACTACCCCGGTATGTATGGGAGAGAACTTTCTAAGTTTATGCATGGAACGTGTATCCAATACTTTTATACATCGCCAATAAGATATGCTCAAAACAAAATCAATCCAAACAATAACTACTAGAGCAATCATCTGGAGCCCCCCCCCAAAAAAAAATTACGCTTTTTAAAAGAATTATATAATGTATTAAATTTCTTCAGTTCACATTGTAAAAGTTCTTCGTAAATATGGCATGTGCAAAGCGAAATAGTGGAATAAATACTGCAAGATTTATATCTTCAAATCAAACAAAATAACACAAGTCATGAAATCTATGCATCCTACATGTATTGATATCGTATTTTTAAAAATATTGATTTCTGATACTTGAATTTCTGATTGACAATATCTAATAGTAGTTTTTGGAGAAGTCTTTAAAAAATCTGTCATAATGCGCATGGGTACCAATCGCGCTCCGTTATTAACAGACTTATTTTTGTAATCATTTAAAGAACAATTTATTTTGAAGCTTATACACGAGAAGAAAATACTTGATGTGGTCTATCTCGACATTTAGATATATTGACGATGTTCGTATTATCAATAAATAATATTTACTGCTATTCATTTACAAATACTCCATATATTCCCGTGAACTCGTTTTTAAAAAAAGTTGACACAGTGTCTGACACATCGATATTTTACTAGAAAAAGGCAGTAGTGGAAAACCTAACAACAAAAATTTATGATAAAATTTGATGCATGCAAAAGAATTTTTTGTATATCATGCAGTTAATTTATTTCTCAGGAGGTAGATTCCGTAGGTCAAGAGTTCAACCCCGGGCTGGGCATACTTATAAAAGAAAAGAAATTCAGCCTCAAGTATAAATGAGCGCAAGTGGACGGGACTTTAGAGAAAAAAGATCCAAATTGACAGAAAAGAGATGACCCGATTATATGTGCATAATTTACAAAATGTGTAAGTGAAAACACTTATTATACCCCCCGCTTGAAAAGTGGGAGGGTATATAGTAATGGGTATTTCCGTCCGTCCGTCCGTCTGTTACGCTTTGGGGTACCCATCTCTTATCCGCAACTCCTCTCATACCACTGAAGGAAATTTAATGAAACTTTCACAGATTCTTAATTACATATGGCCATTGTGCGCCTCTAATTTTACTTTTTGATCTGACATATATTTTTGATTTTCCAGAGCAAAACATGGACACTGCCATTATATTCATATGGGAGGCGGGGGGTATCATTTTGTGAGCTCATTGCTCACAGTACCTCTAGTTTGTTGAATATGACATTATATCTTTTTTGCGTGATGACTTCCTTTCTGTACTTGAAGTGTTTACCCTTAGCAGTTACGCCAAATCAGGAACATGTGTCTGTCATTTAGTTTTTTAAGAGTCAATTGAAGTAGAGGAAGTTAAAGATCCATTATTATCTTACTGAAGGGAAAATTTCCTTTAGTGTGTTACAATCTGGGTCTATTAAACCAAATCTGATCGAAACTAGCTCCACGTATATAGTAACTCCTTTTATTTAGTGTACGCATGGATTTGACTGAAGTTTTAAAGAAAGCGTTTCTTTAATTTATTTCCTCCGCTACTATAAGAACAGTTCAGTCTTGTTCTAATATGTAGCATATGGAAGGAACACAGAAAACAGAAATAGTGCTATAAAAATGCATAATTTCTTAGATCGTTTAAATCGAAATAATTTTCTATTCTCTGCATTGTGAACAAGTTTACTTTAAAACATATTTTATTCTGTGACAACTTAGTTTTTTCTGCACTTTTGCTCTAGGTTTAATTTAATAAGCATGGGCTTCCTGGGCTATAAATATCTTCCACTAAATGTCATTTTAGGTTAGAAGTGCTTATGCTTAAGAACCATATGTTTTGTTGGTAACCTTCCCACCGAATTTAATGCGTTAATTTATTCAGATGTGCTTTAATTATTCAAACCTTTCGACGGAATGTTGAATAACACACTGCAATTAATATGTATGTGCAAGCGTGTAGTAATTAATTTGCAGTGGAAAGAAGGAATATGTTGAAAGTAAAAATTTTTATTGCTGTGCATAGTTAAATATGTGGACATCTTTCTTCCTTTGTATGAACACGCCCCAAGCCACCTATACTGCAATGCCCGTTTTATACCAATTTAGAAAATAAAAACCTGGTAAGTACTTTTCTTACACTAATTAGATTTCTCTTCGTTTAAGTCTAATTACGTGTTGTAATTAATGCAATCACAAAGATAACAGATGTTTTGTTTCTCCTCGTTTTCTCAGATAGAAGTTTTTACAAATGTCTAATGCTAGTCATTCATTTTTACAAGCGAACATTCATTTTTGTTTGTGAGACACAGAGCGATGACGTATATCTGTCTAACAACCTGTGAACAGGTCGGCCTTCTTATTTTTTTTTTATTTGTGGACGTCAGATATTTATGGAAGTTATATGACTTCAAACTATGATTTGTCCACTACTAACATGACTAACCTAAAAAAAAATTTAAAAAAATGAAAAATTTTAAATAAAAAAAATCTATATATTTATTGCAGGACTAGTTTAACAAAATTGGTTTATTGGTATATTTGTTGCGTCTTACGAAAAATTATGCTCTATTATTTTTAATTTATCATAGGATAATATCAAAATGTGATTATACATATTTATGACCGGTATGGCAGCTTTAAAGAAAGACATTAGACTCCAAGGCCATGAGGTAAAAATGTTGAAGCATAAAGAAAGATCTTTTCACAATGGACACAAATGCATAGCATAAAAACACTAGTACAAGCTGTTTGTAATTTGGGGTAAAGAAGATGGGGGGGGGGGGGGG
>PRKT01000104.1:1276552-1306602 GCA_003671525.1 Saccostrea glomerata | reverse complement strand
AAATATAAAGTATGAATAAGTCACAAATGTAAATATAAGTAATAAGGTATCATTTTAAAACATCTATCGGGCTATAAATACGGGTTGGTACGAGATTAAATTCATCATAAAGCCCTTCGGGCTTTATGGAATTTAATCTCGTGACCAACCCGTATTTATATCTCGATAGATGTTTAAAAATGATACCTTATTTCTTAAATATCTGACGCTATAGGCATTCTGCCCGCCTTATCCCCCCATCTTCTTTTTTTTCTCAGGAGATGCTCAAATGTCAAGACCACGAGGTCACTTTTGGTCAGTGGTATCGATCATAAGGAAGGTCTTCTTACAAAAATATAAAAGCCCTACGACACACTTCAAACGTTGTGTCCAAATATAATGTTTAATTCACAAAAGGGGGACACATGTAGATCAAAGTCAAGTTCATAAGGTCAAAGTTGCTTTTATTAAAAAATTCTCCTTTTAAAAACGTTTATGTGTGTCTGTCACTAAATCTCTAACCTTTACTATAACTTTTTTATTACGGTCGTTGAAAGGGCCTTCGGTCAGAGAGAGCAAAATTTTTTTTTACATGTATAGGAAAAATATAATTTTTGCTATTAGATAAAATGGGATTCATAAAAAAAACATAGTGAAATATGTATCATAAAACTCAAATGGTGATAAAACAATGCATTTTGAATGGACATTATAAAATGTGAAACGAATTTTAGACTGCAAACGGATATCCAAGAATCCTCAAATTTCGAGATCGATTATCTCCCTTGGTGTGCTCTTTCGTTACGGAGGGGGGTTTTGTTTCCTCGTAAACAGGTAGGTGGGTCAGATTTTTCATAGACATAAAGCCCTTTATGTCTATGGTTATTTATATATTGAATATATTACATCATCGATATGTCATCATAACAGATTGTCGGGATACACTCTTCAACTCGAAAATTATCAAAATAAAGTAAAGAAGTCATTTTTTTTCCGCGAACAAGAAATCGAAACAAAAGAAAAGAAGAGACCCGTGGGTCACATTGCTCACCTGAGTACTATTGCTAGGAAAACGAAAAAATCAATCCAGTATTGAAAAGCTTAAATGCATAATCGGTCCCTACCTATACCTAAAAATTAAATTATGATTTGAATTAACCTGAATCGCATGCTTACATATAAATTATAAAAATATTGACTTACTGTGGCTTTCCCCTACGAGTTGGAACTTACATTTTTATTGTCCCTCCCTACTCCCCAGAGGGTCATGATTTGAACAAATTTGAATCTACAATACCTGCATGAGGATGGTTCCATATAAATATGACTAATCAGTTGTTTTGAGAAGAAATTTTTTTAAGATTTTCCCTATAAATATAATCGTTCATTGTGGCCCTATCCTTCCCCTGGAGGACACGCATGACTTGAATAAACTTGAATCTACACTTCCTGAGGATATTTCCATATGAATATGACCAATCATGGCTTTGTTGTTCTTGAGAAGATCATTTTTAAAGATATTCCCTATATCTTCCTATGTAAAATTTTGATTTGCCATACGGTGGTCTTAACCTGTTAATTTCCCTGCCCCGAGGGTCAGGGTTTTAACAAATTTGAATCTACACCACATGAGGATGCTTCCACATTAGTTTCATCTTTCCCAACCGAGTGGTTCTTGAGAAAAAGATTTTTAAAAGATACCATTAATATTTCAATTTTTTTTTAAAAACTCCTCTTTGAAGAATGTGTGGCTGTTCATTTAAAAAAAAAACTACTTAAATTCCCTTCACACAAGGATAGTTTGTGGCAAGTTTGTTTGAAATTGGCCCAGATGTTTTTGAGAAGAAGTCGGAAATGTAAAACGTTTACAGACAGACAGAGGGCGGACAAAATATGTTCAGAAAAGCTCAGTTGCGCCTTCGGCTAAGGTGAGCTAATAAAAATCGGAACAAAAAATGTCAGTGAATGAGAACTTATCAAACGAGGGAGGAAATATGGATCTTTAAAAATACACACGCATTTGATCATTGTACTTCGGCATTCTGAAGGATTCTTTCCCTAATAATAACTTCAAAGAGCCCAATATTTTTTTAAGGACGGGTTTACCCAATCAGATTTAATTTTTTGTAAAAAGACTATGACGTGACGGTTCTTTTGTTTAAAATTAAATTTTGTAAATGTGTTTTAAAGTAAAACTTCATAAAACCATCAAAATAACCATTGTCTAGCATCGTTGATTATTTTTATAATACTAAATGAATTCTTTTAAGCAATAGCTATGGTTAATTTATTTATGAACGTTTGAATACCTGTTCCACTTAAATCCATGCTGATATATATGGACACTTTAATTTTGCGCCTCTTTCGGACGAGAGTTACACTCTCGAAAGTCGTATACTAACTGAACATTACTGAATACTTAAAAAAAAGAAAACAATCTTATAATATAAGCAGAAATTTTAAGTGTAATAGTCAGTATGATATAAAAAAATAACCACAATTGGAATACTTTAAGCAAACAACATATGAGTTATACAATGCAAATAAACAATTTAAACATTTATATCCCATAATGGCAGGTCAAGGTCAAAGTTAAAAAGTTATTCAAATACTAACACCCCCCTCCCAAAAAACCTTAGTCAAGATTTCAATAATGTTTGTACCCCCATAAAAGGTCTTGTAAAAGAAAAACAAAAAAAATGAACGTCCTAGCAAAATCCATTCGGAAAATATGATAAAGGTTAAGTTCCAGATGAAGCAATGAGGAAAAAAAAATTCAGCATATATACCAAAAGAAAATCAGCCGTATGAAAGAGGTCTTTATTCAAAGTAAACTATTACTTAACGGAAATAATATAAAATCTACATTTTATTTTATTTATAGAAACAATTGATATTTGAAGAGAAGTACCTGTTTTTTAATTCCATTTTGGTTCATACACTTCTTCAATTTTTTTTTAAAAAGACGTTATAATATTATTGCATAGTTATAGGAAATAAACCAAATTGTGATTTCAACATTTAAATTAAATGATTGATAATTGTATTAATTTATATATTTTTCAGACATACAATCATCCAAGATGAAGAAAAAATTAAAGTCAGCTGTAATGTGGATATTCTGTTTGTTCCTTGTAATCTACTTAATTTGTACACCTTTTCGTGGATGGGAAAATCAAACCAAGGAAATTTCATATAGACTTGTTCAGGCTTATATTGACACGGGGATAGTTCGACCCATCACTAAAGCCTCTGTAGGGTGTGCTGACCAGGGTCAAAATGTGTTTCTACTCATAATGGTGCCTAGTTCAGAATCAAACTTTAAACAGAGAGATGCCATTCGTCACACGTGGGGAAATGTTTCAAAAGTCACACCAACTGTTCAAGTCAACTTTGTCTTGGGCAAAAGTAAAAACTCAGCTTTGCAGGATTTAGCGAAAACCGAAAAAATGATATACAACGATATTATATTTGAAGATGTTCTTGAAACGTACGAAAATCTTACAAAAAAATCTATAGCAATTTTGCGTTGGACGGTTTCATTTTGCAACCGAGCTCGTTATCTTTTAAAGATCGACGATGATATGTTCCTAAATCTTCCCAGACTTTTGAGTTATCTCTCAGAATTTTCTCAAGTTAACACAATACTTGGATGTAAAGTCACTCATTCTGCGCCATATCGGAATCCATTTTCTAAATGGCATGTATCACGTGATCAGTATGATGACAAAGAATATCCGGAATACATATCCGGAACTGCTTATCTTATTTCCGGTGATATTATTTACGATCTTTACCAAGCAACACAGAAGGTTCCTTATTTCATATTTGAGGATGTTTTCGTAACTGGTTTGTGCCGGAAACAAATCGGTGCTGTTGCAAAAGAGCATCATGAGTTCAGTTGTGGTAGTCGTGAAATCGGACCCTGTGGAAAGAACTTTAGATATAGGATTACAGGTCATCATTACAGCCCACCCGAAGTGAAAAGAATGTGGGTAGAACTACAAAACAGGTGGTCGGACTGCCGTTTAGTGGATTATTTCTTTATTCATAATCTGATTGATATTCTTAAATGGATATTTCTCTAGTCATTGAATAGCCTATTTCTTTATTAAAAGTTTCTAGTCATGAAATGCTAACAAAAGTGTTTTTGGTAACTATCATCTACAGGTGTACATTTTCAATGAACCTTACCCTTTCTCTAGCCTTGTTTATGTTGAAAAAGATAAAACAATATTTGTTCGAAAAACTGTCAAATTTGTTTGTTATACATTTGAAAATTTGTTCCGATGCAAATCTTTAAGAAAAAATGTCTTAACATTTCTAATGTTTTACTGAGAGGGCATAATAAAATCGATGTTTGACCGCTGCGTGAGATGTTGGACCAGTCGATAAGATATTGAACCGCTTACGTCACACATTAGGCGGAGCTTAATTATACCCCCCGCTTGAAAAGCGGGAGGGTATATAGTAATCGGTATTTCCGTCCGTCTGTACGTCTGTCCGTCCGTCCGTCCGTCTGTCCGTCCGTCCTTCCGTCTGTCCGTCCGTCCGTCCGTCTGTTACGCTTTGGGGTACCCATCTCTTATCCGCAACTCCTCTCATACCACTGAAGGAAATTTAATGAAACTTTCACAGAATCTTTATTACATACTGCCATTGTGCACCTCCTATTTTACTTTTTGATCTGACATATATTTTGGATTTTCCAGAGCAAAACATTGATACTGCTAATATATTCATATGGGAGGCGGGGGGTATCATTTAGTGAGCTCATTGCTCACAGTACCTCTAGTCTCATTTGCATTCGTTGGTGTTTAACAGTGACGAAACCGAGGTTTACATCATGGAATACAGTACAAGACACATGTATTTAATGGTACATGGAATACAGTGCAAGACACGTATGTATTTAATGGTACATGGAATACAGTACAAGACACATGTATTTAATGGTACATGGAATACAGTACAAGA
Organism: Saccostrea glomerata; assembly: GCA_003671525.1. NCBI lineage: Eukaryota > Metazoa > Mollusca > Bivalvia > Ostreida > Ostreidae > Saccostrea > Saccostrea glomerata. The sequence goes on along the minus strand of PRKT01000104.1, from coordinate 1,301,646 downwards.
TACATGACGTATTAAAAAAAAATTGAAACTAGAGGTACTCGAGCAATGAGCTCACTAAATGATACCCCCCGCCTCCCATATGAATATAATGGCAGTGTCCATGTTTTGCTCTGGAAAATCCAAAATATATGTCAGATCAAAAAGTAAAATAGGAGGTGCACAATGGCAATATGTAATTAAGAATCTGTGAAAGTTTTATTAAATTTCCTTCAGTGGTATGAGGGTTGTTGCGGATAAGAGATGGGTACCCCAAAGCGTAACAGACGGACGGACAGACGGAAATACTGATTACTATATATATACCCTCCCACTTTTCAAGCGGGGGGTATAATAAAAGGTATAACAAAACATTTATTGACTGTGTTTTCGGGCAAAAATGCATTTTGTTGACCCTCACTCGAATCAAACAGCCTCGCCAGGCCTCAGGCAAACAGTTTGGTTCTTGGGTCCGACAAAATGCATGTTGCCCTCGAACTCAGTCAATAAATGTACATGTATAATGTATTGATTTTCTTGTAATAATAATACATACTAATTCATAATAAACGTACTTTCCCAAGACAATGATGACGTAAATTTGTCTATATTCAGGTCATGCTTTCAGTTATGGGTTTTAAATCGGAAGAGTATAAAAAGTTACTGCATTGCATCTATTGAAATGAATTAGGTAGACTAGCTGTACAACAATAGGTAGTAAATGAAGATAAAATTGAAGTAATCCTGATGATAAAATAAATGCACCTGTATAAAATTGATATCACTGCACATCTCCATAGATTATTTTGTCGAGCAATTTTTTTGTAATTTTCCAACATGGTGTATAAATTAACTTTATAATTAATTTTTAGTGTAACTCAGTACATCTCTCTTTCCTTCATTCATTCTTTCTCTCTATCTCCCACCTTCCGTTTACAAACAAATGGTCAGATGTGTATCTCTTCCGTCCCATAGATTTGGTAGGTATGTAGGAGATAAGTATTTTTTGCTTATCCTCTGTTTACAGCAGGTGCGAGACTCCTTTTGTTTGAAGCAGGTGCGACCTCATGATCAAGTGCACTGTCAATAAACGTAAATAATGAGTTTGCAGGTAGACATTGTTTAATTTCAATATCTTTATACATGCATCAATATGGTCCTACTATTAATTTTCCATTTCTTGTCTTATATAACTTCATCTGGAGCCAGATCTTCCACAGGTAAATATTAAATTTAATATCATTCGGAATTAAAAAAAAAATCCTGTAATTTTACATGCATTTTGATTTTATGTATTTTTATAATGTTACAATGTTGAATTATGTTAAATAAGGTTATAATGTTAAATTCATTAACAATACAGATAAATTTGTCTGATCAAGACACCACTGATTAAGAAAAAAACGAAGTAGAAAAAATTTCTGATAAAGCATCATTTGAATTTGCTGAAAGGAATGTATAAACTATGAGAATTCTGAAACATTGCGATTAATTAATTTTATCCATCCCTTTTTGGTGAAAAAAAAACCGTTTTAGAGTATATTAAGTCCGCTTATTTTCACCTCTAACATAAATATTTGTCCCCTATAGAGATGACGACTAGAAGTTACCCAGGGTACATAGAAGTAGAGGTATCCCCTCACCTTGCCAATGTTACGGTAGAAAGTCAGGTAACAATAATGTTTATTCAGAGGCCAAAAATATACCACTGCCAAATAGGAATGAAGAACCATTTATTGTACATGCAGTTTATAGACCTTTGATAGTAGTGCTGTTATTCACTTTCAAATAACTATAGGCTATTGACCTACTTTTTGTGCCAGTGGCCCTATAAGGAAATGTCTCAATTTCTTACATTATTTTACAAGAAATATTAAAAAAAAATATTTCGGAAAATATTTCTCTTATTAAATTTAGAAATTCCTTATATCCAGGTATATACGTAATTCTATTAAGTTTCATTTATTTTTGCTTAGATTATAGGAACTGGAATCAAAACAGCATTTAACCTTAAGCAAAACCAGACCCGGATTACAATCAGTACAGAGGAACATCCGGGTCTTTATATCATCCGGTTGATCCGGAATGGATCTGTGCTTGTCAACAGATTCATTCATGCGGGTATTATACAATTCGTTGTCACAATAATTCAAAAGAAATAACAAGCTGAAGCTACATATAATACAATAAAAGCAATACGCAAGTTTCGAGATTATCTCCCTTGGTGCGCTCTTTCGTTGAGGAGGGGAGTTTCGTTGCCGCGTAAACAAACAGGTGGGACAGATATTTGAGACTGTGTATGTTGGATACATTGCATCATCGATATACGGGTTTATCATAACTACATGAATGCCAGGATGCACTTTGCAGCTTGAGAATAACCGAATTAAAGTAAAAGCATCAGTTTTAAATAAAAAACATCGAAACAAAAAAGAAAACATCAGTGGATGTGAGACTTTTCGGACGAGGGAAGAAATATGGACCTCTAATAAATACGAAACACATGCATCTAGTCATTGCAGGTCGGGAATCTAAATTACATATTGATTCTTTTCTTTATTTTAACAAAACACTTACTTTTTAGAAAATGTTCGTACAATCAAGAAAATCTATTACTTTATATAAAGTCTATGACTTTTCTTTCGTTTTCAAGTACCCGAAAATTTATGGTAGATTTTTAAATATGCATAGTTGAGCTTGATAAAATCATCAAATGCATCACTGCTTAACATTATTATCTTTCTATAACATTTAATTAATTTTAAAAGCCATAAATATCTTTTTTCATTCATGCACTTTTGTATACAGAGACAACCTGTCCCACCTCCATGCTGAAATGAGTACTTTTTGCGCCTCTATCGTAGGAGAGTTACAATCTCGAAACTGGCGTATTGCCGCGGTTTATCGCTATTTTTTATATTTAATGTTTTACAGGAACTCGTTTTATTAAAATTCCTATAAAAGACTAAGTGCTTTTCAATCATGAGTAAATCTAAAGAAAATCATGGCAGAGTTGAATGTTAATACAAATGATTAATCAATAACTTTCTTTACACTTTTTGAACGAAATGTGTGTATATTTTGAATAAAAATTCCATCTGCTTTCTCCAGTTTGCCAGAAACACGCCACTCTCGATTTGAATCAAACCTATTCCATACAGTCACCAGAATTTCCTCTGCCATACCACGCAGGACAACGTTGTTCTTGGAAAATATCAACAATTAGGAATGACACCTGGTTCAAGATTGATACAGTTCCTCAGGGAAGGGATTGTCTGACTTTCTTTGAGAGTGATTTTAAGAAGGATTTGTGCTCAAAAGCCAAGCGAAAAGACAGTCTTGTTGTGCCAAATAATTCTTTGTACGTGAATTTCTCCTCGATAAAAACGGGCCCATCTTCTTCTATACACGTGGAGGGTGAGTTAATTTTATAAAAAAAAAAACCAGTAGCTTCATTCTGGGGTTTTTAAAAGAAAAATTAAGTTACCATATATTTTAAGGAACTTTTGGCTGAAAAAATTAATTTTTATCTACCTCTTTAAAAGATATTGTATCACATTTGTACGGTCGTTATTTTTCCCTAAGATAATTACTGTTTTTACTTTGGTTACTTCCCTTTATTGATAATAGTCATACCTAAGTTACGCCCACCTACGAACCTGTCCGCAACAGCATTCAGTAACTCCATACAAATCGACTGGTTCTGGAATGGTACAGACTTTGATGCCCTTGTATGTGTGGTCGAATATCTTATATATCCTTCCGATATACCCTACCATACAATGGTCAACTGCAGCGATGAATTGTTCACATTGAATACCAGTCTTCATAGGGGTCAGTTTTATCGGATTAGAATGTTTGCCAAGACATCTTTCTGGGAAAGTGAAAAGTTGGATTACGTAAATCTTACGTCAGGTAAGTGTTTAAAGACTTTAAACTTATTCAACATATTGATAAGTTTTGTTGGATATTCAACAGAATTTACTAAAATTATAACACCCAGCTCCAAAAAAGTAGTAGAAAACATTACCGGCCTGTGTATTCTATTTTTTACTTTTTGTTTTGATATTATAATTTCTGTTTTAATATTGTAGAATGTCAAAATGAAGTTTTTCTCGTGGACAAAAATGAAACAGTCATTCTTTCAGAAGGTTACCCATATCACCTACAACCATTTTCTTCCTGTAAATGGGACATCAATACGACGGAGGATAAATACATAAAATTTTCCATCCGGGACTTTAATCTGTGCTCGAATTCAAATACCTGTCAGACAACATGCCTTAAAATTGACAGGGAAATAAAACTTTGTCCAGGTCTTTCCATTGATAAAACGTATTTGATACAGAAAAACAAAACCTTCATTATGTTCAATTCCACTGAGACATTAAATGGGAGGGGTTTCAACCTGTCTGTCAAAGCTGTTGGTAAGCATGTTTACAGAATGTGCTCTAAAAATATGCAGTATACTTGTATAATAATTATGTATATATTATTGTCGTTTGTTAGCTTCAGATTTTAAGATTGTTTTTTAAAACAGTATGATATTTTTACAAATGGGTGAACTAAAAAAATACTTTTTATTTATCATTTCAAGGAACTTTATTTGCCTTTTACTTTGAATTTGATACGTATTTCATTCTGTTTCATTTAAAGACAGCATCAAGCACTTTAAAGTCCTATAGTACTTAACGGCTTCTGCAGTATATTTGTATTTTCTCTAAACCTTTATACAAAATGTTGTTCAGCCCAGTCGTTCTGTGTTCACTTAGAAATAAGTGTTTATTTGTTTGTCATCTTAAAAATACATTGCAGATTCTCCTCCTCCCTTTCTGGACCAATTTTTTGTCGAGAGCAAACATGACTTTATTAACATAACATGGCGTCCTTACGATGGAGAAAAAGACCTATTACGTTACCTTGTCACCTACAACGTCATACCTGATGTAGGGCATCACGTGGTTCCTATTCAGGTCGGTCACCCTTCAACAACATACGTCATCGACACACATGCTCATCAAGGCCAATTGTTTGCCGTGAGATTATCTTACCTAACCGAGGGCGGAGATGGGATACCTTCCAATGTAAAAATCATCAGAGCTTGTAAGCATTTTATCCATTTTCAAGGTTGAATTTTCGTTTCAACTGATCAGAGCAATAAGAAATTTAAAACATACTAGTGTTGAGCACACTAAATTATTATTCATTATCCGTTTGTGAACATATACAAACGAATGGAACACTGAAAAAAAACTCTCGAAAAGAAAAGCAATTAAGTTTTTATGATAAAATATATAAATCCAAGATACATGTATATTTTTAACAATCGCATTGAACGGATTATATGACAGTGGCTAACCTGTCTATAATTGCCTTATGTACTGTGTGAGAAATGAATCGTTTTGTATAGAAACAGATACATGTAGTAAGTAAGATAATAAGATAGGGAAAAATGTTATAAACTTCTCCACTTTTTATAGCATGTGGACATGCAGTGCGACTGCGCCATAATCAAACCCTCACTATACGGTCGCCGGAGGTCAGTGGGAGCTATCTTTCAAATGTCGTCTGCAGGTGGAATTTACAAGCGGATCACGAACTTTGGTATAAGGTTAATAAAGTATCATTATCTTTTAATATTATGTAATTGAATGACGTCTTTGTTTCTCAGTGACATCGAACGAATATAATGTTCTTCGAACACTCAGTTCTCTCTAACATAAGCATAGCATATATATACTCTCTAGCTTTAAGAGCTCACACAATTTCAGGCACCAATGTGAGTACTATTCTGAAGTTCCTGAATAGCTAAAATCAACTTCAGTCAAAAAAATATTGATTAAATACATGATCTTTCCTAAGACTTTTACAGCTTTTCTCTTTCATCTGTTTAGATCTTGCAGTTCTTTGTTTCACGTGTTCTTTTTCGTCGATTGATAACTTCTTTGTATTGATTTTGACTATTGAAATGCAATTTGTGTCACAAGTGCTCAAGTACAGAACACCACAACCCCACCTTGTGTCTTTTTGATTTATCTGTCTTTTTAATAAATATTAAATCTAATTATTACATTGATGGTATAAAGAATAGGTCATGGGCTCCATATCGGTGCAATCTTATGACTTAAACACGTCTGTATGTTTAGAAGGTCTAATTTGATTTATTCCAGTTAGATATTGTAAAAATAGACATTGAAAACTCTACATTGTGTCAAAAAGATTATGTGGAAATTCCGGGAAAGCGGAGGTTTTGTGGAAAAAAGCCCGGTTCAGTTATTATAAAAGATCACAGAGCCGCCATTACGTTTGTTACAGACGATAGCAACTATGCGACAGGATTTACAGCGGTTGCCACAGCAGTTTGTGAGTGCAGACAATACCAATATATACCCTATAGTTTATTTATCCAAAAAAATATTTACCTGCTTTGACTAAGCAGTTTAAGTCCTCTTATTTCTTTTTGCAATTTATTTGGAATTCTTGAAGGACTCTTTTGAAATGCAAAAGATACCAGGAGTACTTTTGAATTTACGAATACAATTTCTTCCTTATGTTTTACGGTATTATTTTGTGCTCGAATTTAACAATAATCCCACGTGAAATTGTTTTATTTCTTTCTTCAAGATCCACCATCAGGCCGTCCTAGAAATTTTAACATTACACAAACACGCTATGGATTCTTTCTGGAATGGGAGAAACCTTTGTTGAATCCTAGTTATGTCAGGGGATATCGAATAAATTACAGACGACTGGAGAAAACCGAAGTCTCTGAAATATTTGTACCATTCAATAAATATAGTGCTTTTATAAACACTCTTTCCTTTCCTGGAAATATGTTTGAAGTATGGATGTCTGCAATTGGTGAAGCTCAAGATAGCGAGTCTACTGAAAAGAGCAATATTTTGTCAGGTAGTGTGCTGCTTTGCTATTAATTATCATCTATTAATTATCATTCTAATAACAGATAAGAAAAAGTTTTACTTTTATTCAATGATTTTTTAAAAGATCTTTTTAAAGTTCAGGTAGAACTTAAAATTGTAGCAAATTAGCATCTTTGTGTTGAGGAAAAAGATTATATGATTATGAAATTCAAAAACAAATTGTTCAGCATCTTATTTGCAGTAAAATGTTATATAATGATTCTAAAATTGTAACGTGTAAGACTTCTGTAATATCAAAAGCATGAATGGAATCTATGTTTACCAACATGTACGTTTCCCTAAAGTTAAGAAGTATAAGCACCAATTTGTGATAAGATCTTTTTTTTTTTATCATAATAATGATATGAAGAAAAACTTTATGATTTACTTTTTCATTGCAGAATGTGGAGAATATTTGAGAATAGAAAAATCCGTCCAACTCATCAGTATGCCATTTTACCCAGAATTCCCCAGTGTTACGTGTCAGTGTTCGTGGACCTTGTCATCTGTGCATAATTTATCATTCATTTTCTTGGATATCAATCGTTATGAAAACCAAATTAAATCAACAGAAGAAGAATTTCTAATCTTAAACAGTACAAAGTATTCTTTTGCGAATATAAGCAAAGGGATGCAATTTTCATTACATAAAAATGAACCTGTAAAGATAGAAATTCGGACCAAGAAAACTAATTTTCTTGCTGCAATAAAACCAGTATCAGGTAAGTGATGATAATCATCTTTAATTCTTTAAGGTTCATCAATACTCTGATAAGAGAGTTAACTCTTCCTGACAGAATTGTCTCTCATTCCTATATAAATTGTCAAGTTTAAGTGTCTTTTTTGCCCCCTGTTGCACCACAAGCGATGCTATAATTGTTTATATTTTACTTAAAAGAAAATATATTTTTTGGTAAATCAGGAGACTTAAAAAAACTATATGAGTGAACAGAGGGGTTATTAATTAAAATGTTGCGTTATACTTTATTGTCTAAATAATGTCTCAATATATGATTTTATAATTATTAAATCTTCTTATACGAGGGCTGTTCAAATAATAATGTCCTGAGCTCTATGACATACAAAATAGAAATCATATCACATTAACCTTGACTTTCTCTTATGATTGAATCTTTAATGAATTGATTACAGTCTATGTGACCACTTTTCATGATTTCATTGTGAGAAGCTGGAAAACAAGGGCTATTCGAAATACTGCATTAAAAATGAATGGTGAAGAATCAGTAAACTAGAGTAAAATTAAACGCTTCATTAAAGCTGTAAAACTCGTTAACAATACCAAAGAAATATTCACTGCAATATGTGAAAATGATAGCAACCACTGTCTGTATAGAACCATGAGCAGGTGAATTTCAATGAACAAAAAAGATGATATAATGGGCATCAAAAATGGGTACCGGCCTTGGGGACAAGGACTTACAACAACCAATGTACTGTTTGCCAAAATTCATCGAATCATCACTGAGGATGTTTGATTGACTTTACGACACATGGCAAAACTAATAGGCATCATTTTCGGGATAGTTTGCACTGTTTTAAAGAAACATTTGACAGTAAAAAAGCTTTATACTCAATGCATGGTCACCCTATGTTTTAAAAAATGAGTGAAAACGACAATATGTAAGAATATCTAAACAATTATTTTAAAAAAAAACTGTAGTTATCAACGTTTGTTTGAAATTCAAACAGATAATGAAACTTGAATCCATTGCTTTAACCCCCCAAAACAAATTTACAATAAGATGCATTTGACAAAAACAGTCAAAGTCTGAGAGGAGCAAAGAATTGCAAAAGCACAGAAACAGTTTTATATGCTATTTTCTCAAATTTTAGTTGACTTGTTTCTTATTCGGGAAGGCAGTTCAATTTCAGTAGAAGTCTAGAAAACAAATTTTTGCAAAAAAAAATCAAACGATTTCTGAGAGGATGAAACCAGAATCAGGGATCCTCTACAATAAATTTCTTCATGATTGCGTCCAAACTCACATGTCACGAAGAGAAAAGGAGTTTTGGAGATAAACAGATAGTTGTTTTGTCACATCAACAATATTCGCCAGATCTTTCACCCTTTGACTTGTATCATTTTCCAAACTTGTCAAAACACCTTTCAGAAAGAAGAAATAACTCCAGGAAATTAAAGGATCTGCCATTTTCCAGGAAATTAAAGGATCTGCCATTTTCCAGTTTGAAGGATCATACTCAAAAATGTGATTTAAAAACAATCATAAATTGGATAAAAATGTTACGGACATGTGTTTTAATTAAAAAAGAATATTTATTAATAATTGAAATCATTAAGACTAAGGCAATGAAATTTTTATTCTTTCCGAGCACCGAGTACCGAATTTATTGAACAGTCCTCGTATTGTTCTTGCTATTTTAAAACAGATACAGATGTGTTACTCTGAAAAAGCAAACAAGAGTTACCCTTGGCAAGAAATTATTTCCCATAGCAGCCTTGCAATCTTTGCAAATACTTTTAATAATAAAATAATAATAGGCTCGAGCCGTGGAACTTTCTAATTGCATTTTCATATTAAATGATAATTTATTTCATTGGTTACTCTTAGAAAAACATTAAAATAGAGAAAGTTTAAAATATTCAAAAGGATTGCATGCTGTACTTTAATTTTACTTTGAAAATCACTAGAATTCAAATGACGTTTTTCGATTAAATGTGATTGTCTTTATTGACAGATGGGACCACCTCCGGTAGAAGTGTCAAACGCTCATCATCCAGTGTCCAAAGACTTGACCCCAGCTGACTAGTGCATGTTACGATGGGAATAATTCTACTGAGAAAAACACTCTAAAATATTGAGATAAGAAGCTTCATGGAGGACTGGATATGTCCTAAAATGAAGATAAAGGATTTTGGTTATTATCCACAAACTTGATAATTTATGAAACCGTTAAATACTGTAATTGCTTACATGTATGTATGTTTTATACGATTATCAGAAGAATTTTTTTTACACTTGCAATAAAGACCCACTCTTGATACTTTCGGTGAACCTACTTCACAGTTGCAAAAGGGATTAAGATCAGCTTATCGGAATATCTTCTGGTTCAATGCAATTCAAATATACATATTTACAACATTCTTAACAAACATGTAAACACTTCACGGTTGATGAATTAAATTAAGATATGCCAAATTTGTTAGCCGAAGTTAAATTACTTAATAATGATAATAAAAAATAAATAACCGAATAAATTAGAAAGCAAGACAGACATCGAATAATCTAACTATACAGATTGCATTGATTGCCAAATGTATACAAATAAGGAAGACCAGATTTTTTAAATATACTAACAACCTTACTTAAACTGAGCTCGTCCGCAGTAAAATATTAATCTGGTATAATTTTTACTTTACATTTTATAAGTAACTCCAGTTTCCTTGTCTAGCCTTACACTTACTAGTTCCAGGGTCACTTTTGAATACCAAATGAAAAGACTGCACAATACAACATGATTGACAACAGCACGAGTAGTGATACGTATAAAATAAGAAGACACAACAGACAAAAATCAATGCCAAAAGTCAATACAAATTGCGAGCAGAGCAAACACAATCCTTTGAAAAACATAAGAGGTGGGATCAGGTATTATGGATGATCAAACATCCCCTGTCAACTGGCGAAACCTGATGTTTCTTCCTATTATATGTTTGTTTCAGGGTGTACATTCCACTTCCTACAAATTCGTAGTTGATAACTCGAATGATAATATCGATACTCGCACGTGTCTTTTTGAATTGGAGGTGTAATTTGTTAAATCAGCGCATCATGAAATGTATCTTGGGTAACTTTTCACCTAAATAAAGTCCCTAGCTTTGTCCGTTAAACAATGGATTGTTACACCGTTAACCATTTCAAGTTTCATTATCCTTATGTTCATCAATTGATCTTAGACTATATTAAATCGTGGAAGAATCGTCCATGAAGGTTAAATGGTACAATCGTAGGGAGTACTGCTGAACTAACCATCTCCATACTAGTGGCGTTTAGGAACGCCAGATAACTTGAATTTTTTATTCCGTCCAAAACTGGAAGAACGAGATATCCATCATCTTCAGATTTGCCACTAGGTGTTGGGATAAACCACGCCTCTACTGCATAGTGATTGGATACTTTCCACATTCTGTCCTGTCCCCGCCCACACAGATCTTTTTTTACTAGTGCTATATCACTCAAGGAAACATTATTGCATTTCAAAGCTACCCCATACGCAAAACAATACGATCGATATCGATAGTTTTCGTTAATAGCTGGAAGGTCAAGTGCTGAGGCACACGATGCTTTTTGTGAATCCTCAAATGTTTTCCATTCGACTGTTAAGGTATTTAGATTTATGAAGTATCTTCTTACAGATGCCCGCGTGTCAAATTGATTCCTTTTAACAGGATCCAACAAATTTCTCATTTCTAGGTTCTCAACGAAGTCTGGATTCGGGTAGGACGAAATATCCACGATTATGTTCGAATTATCTTTCTCAAAAGCATTTATCTGATGCATCATGAACACATTGTCTGTTTTTAATGTGTACAGCTCACCAGATTTAATATGCACAACGTATAAAGTTGTAGGAGAGTCGGGTTCCCAGTCCAAGGCTCTCTCTGGAATAGCATGCTGAATCATTTTCATAACATTAATGTAATATGGACAAGCAAAAAATATAACGTAATTTTCTGTTGCAGCGAAAGAATGCATATAAGGAATGCGATCTACCTCCCACGAGGTAATTATCTCTCTTTCTTGAGTCGATTTTATTCTCACAAGTGAAATTTTGCTTTTCATGCCAGGAATGACATTCACACTTGACAAATAGGTCAGATGATTTGAAGTTCCTGATTCCGGAAGGGGATGTGCAGAGGAAAGGAAATTCAAAAATGAGAACGCTGATGGACTTTTGTGAATGTGAATAGGAGTCGAGATCGAGGACAAAGTTTGCAGGGAGTCGGAATCGATTTGATAGACTTTCCAGAAGTCATTTAATGCTACAATATTTCCATCTCCGAACTTGTAAACATTTACATTCATGTTGTCAATACCTCTTACGAGGGCCTTCAGCCTTTGTAGGAGATTGAAGGGCGGATCCACAGATTCAAACAAAAGATATGGCGCAATATCATGTTTGTCCATTGATTCTTTGTAGAAATCGCTTTGAAGGAATTTGGTAGAAAAGAATGAGGTGCCATTTCCCGGAAATTTCCAGCTGCTTAGTTTTGCAAAGGCGTCGAACGCATGCGTAAAACGTCTGCTGCCAACCTCATATTTTCCGAGTCCGTTTCGTATCTGAATAAGTCGTACAAAATATTAGTTTCACATCACTTAGAAACAAGAAATATAGCAGTAACTTTACAAAACATCAATTTAAGATACCGTTTGTTACATTATCTTCTCAAGCCAAATGGTAAATTAAATGAAAGTTAGTGATCAATGCAGTAAAATGAGGTATTATTTTTATGCTATTTATACCTTTCATGGCCAAATTGTTCATTATATTTTATTGGAATAAAACTATATATCGCAGTAGTGTCAGGAAAATTTCTGTTAGTTACTTGTTTACTTAGTATAAAAAAAATTCTCCCTTCTTTTCACAGCACCGTATAAAGGATTTATGAGGCGAGTAGCGTATCAGAAAAACTTGGCAAGCGAAGATGGTAGAATGGAGGGGTAGAATATTTGACCATGAAAAATCCAACTTTGTTAAATGTTTGCTTCACTAAAAGGTTCTTTAACATCTTTATTTATTGCAACATAAAACTTACCAATGTGCCTTTAAGCCAAGATGGTAGAGGTTTCTCGAAGTAAATCGGAACGTTTTCCATTTCCTGTTCATTTGAAGCAAAGAAAAGATCAAATCCCGGGTCTGCTTTTCTTCCGAGTAATTCCTTCTCAGTTTCTTTTCTCAGAACTGTTGTTGACGCTGTCAGTATCGACGCCATACAAAGAACTAAACATACGAGCACGCTGAATTGAATTTTAAGCATAATTTTTATATTGTCACTTCACAGTCTACCTATGTGGATGGAAGGGTACTAATTACTTCCTAGGGCATGATTAATTTATACCCTTTTTTCCCCAGAGAGTCAGTGCTGATAACCTTTGTCACCTTGCCATCCACTCGACCTCCAGAATTGCAAATAAGGGTTTGTCAGATTATCATTCAGTCATAAGAGAGGCAAAATTTGATAAATATTTTTTAAAACCTGAGAAGGAGTTCAAGTTATGTTTATTTATTTCTTTATTTATGGATCTCCATATTTATATAATCATTAAAAAAGTTATAGAATACCTGACACGTTTGTACATGTTCTTCCAAAAACACCGATAATGTATTATGATAATCTTGTCTTGTTTTATACAGAGAAAAAAGCAACAGTTGTTTTTATCTTTATTCTGTATTTTAAAATTATAATCGATAGAGTCATCTTGCTGAGATCTAGAGTTAAATTATTATGTAAAAAGTCTACGATTTAATTATCTTGAATATCTTGCATACACTGTATGTAAGTTATCAATTATTATAAATACCTCTTAATGTATCATAGTAAACTCCATACGACCTTAGTCAGAAAAGTTTTGTGTAACTTATTTACTGAAAGATAAAACAGTCTGGTTGATGGTCTTTTGGTTATGTAGTTATTTAACAGAATGATGTCTAAATTGCATAACGTGTTTAAATCAAAACTGTATTTTGCATTAAGCTAATCAATGATTCAATTAAAAAATGTTAAAATGGATGATAAAAATGCAACGTAGATAAAAAATGATGGAAACAACTGTTGAATGTAAATTGACCTCTTTATACCTGAGCAGTTTATTTTGACCTTGGCAATGTAAACAAACACAATTCAATGGTACTCTTCATATCTTAAACGTTAACAAACCCGCATGGTACTAATATTCAAAATGAGACGGAAACGTATGCATTGCAAGTTACATCACAACACATTGCATAATGTATATGTACCAGTCGACAGGAGATGTTTTCTTTTAAATGGCATCTGATCCCAATCCTGATGTTTTGAGGGGTCCGTGTTTGCTCTGCTCTGAATTTGTTCTTATTGACTTTTGAGCTTGATTACTGTACGTCCCTTTCATATATAATCATATGCATGTAATACGATAAGGTTTATAATAATAGTATAATATTCATATTATTGTTAAAGTTATATTATTAAGGATTCGCTGTCTATAGTTAGTAAAACATGCCAGGGAGATCAACGATTGTGAGAAATACACTATTGTTGATGTCGTTTTTTAAAAACTAAATGTTAAAATTCATGGTAAAAATGCAAACTCTGCTTACTAGACAGTGATTCCTTATATATACATTTCATTGTGAAATAAAATTGTAAATTTAGATTTCAGAAATGTGGATTTAAATTACACGAGGCTTCCCAATTCAATAGTCCCTGCCAACTGACGTCAAACACAAGGAAAGTCGCTCAGGATTAACATGCGTCACACACAAGGACAGATGCATGGATTTTACATTCAATCTCCTGACCGATCACTTGAGGAATTTTTATTCCGATAGAATGATCAAGAAATCAACTTACTTTCAAAGACTTATCACAGAGAAAACAATTGGAAAGGAAATATTTAGATATTATTATATGATTGAATAATTTCCATCTCTCTGATTGGCTGAGATCCAACTATGTTAGAAAAATATTACGTTGTATTGACCTGCACGCGACGTTCCAGGTCAATACAAGGATTTATTTCCTCTACATTGATCTAAAAATAGATTGGGAAATTCCAAATTGATACAAATTGTTTTAGAAAGCTACTTAAACAACTATGATTTTTATTTTCATGTGAACAAAACATAAGCGAATAATATATATTTAAGGTGAGGGTGGTAAGAGGGGATGAAGGGACCCCCCCCCTCTAACACTTTTACTGAACATTTTTTTTTTTACTTTTTGGCAGTCAGTTTTCCCTGATAATACTCCTTCCTTTCAAAATCTATCTTAAAAAGACTGACATTATATATTTATTTCATGGCAACTAAAATTGATTTTAAAAAAACATTTCAAATTGATCTGACTGGTAAGGTTTATTCACATTTTAATTCTGCTTCTCTCTTGTATTTGGCTAGGACTTAATAAAAATGCAAACAAGTAATGAGCTGTATCATTTTATCAGTTAATCATATAATAAAACAATTATTGCTGTTTTTTCGGTCAATACAATGATTTAGCCATCTTCGAAGTACAATATTCACCTCGCCCTTCGGGCTCGGTGAATATTGTACTCCTCAGATGGCTAAATCATTGTATTGACCTCAAAAACCAGCAATAATTGTATATTACATGAGAGAAATAAATAAGTCCTCAATAAAAAGATCTGCTTTACAAGTGAAATTGTTGGGTTTAGTTACATACTGGGTACATTTTTAAGCATGAGCATTGTAGCAACCGCTAATGATAAAACGCCGCTTTATAATAGAAACTTCGTAAAGTGTTGCAATTGCAAATCTTAATGCCAATAACTTTTGCATAAAATTAAATAGTAGACCTCAAACGTTAATTGCTAAATCGCCACTAATAATTGAAAGAATTATATTGTTCTGCTATAAAAAAAAAGTCAACATTCAATTTAATAAATAATGACAAAGCGTTGCATTGCAACTCTTCATATGTCTATTATTTAGCGGCGTTTTATCATAAACGGTTGTTACAATGCATGTTGTAGGAGCTTATCGCCCATTCTTGCCTTTTACACCGTTTACTGGCTTTGGGTATCTACTGTTTGTGGTCAACAAGGTAACTGATGACAGTATTATACTGCATGAACTCATAATTTTAAAGTAATCCTAAATTCTAAATTAAGTCGACGATAATAATAGTGAAAGTGACATAATCAATTAGTGAATTAAAAATATAATATAAAAGCCTTTTCATGATACACTGTATCTGAAAAAAGTATATTTTACATAATTACAAAGAAATTAATTCAAAATTAAAAAGTTTTTCTCCCCATGTGTTAAGGGTTGGCTTATTGTTTCATGATGATCATCATAGTCATTGGGCTGGACATGGTAATATAGACTTGGCTTCCGGTCATAGTTCATTCCAGGTAAGTTTCCAAATAGCGCTTCTGCGGAATAAAGATCAGTCGCTTTTGCTGCAGATTCTAGGAACTTGAAGTCACATGCTTGAGGCGAGGTAGATGAACTTAAATCAGCTTAAACAAAGGAAATGGATATGAGAATGATAAGTACCATGGTTTACCAAGGATTTGAAAAAAAATACGTATGCATGTTTTGAATGCAATGCTGGATAGATACCTTTCGAATCTTTTGAGTTCATCATGGCTTTCATTTGTTTTCTCCATTTTGCTCTACTATTTTGGAACCAAACCTAAAATAATAAAGACTCAACTTCGAAAGTTAAAATGCAACCTCTCGCCATTATTTACACAAAGAATTGTCTACTGATATCCCCTCAAATCATGACAAGAAGTACACAGCGGATGTGGTTGGTCGGCAGGGGATGCTTTCTACTCCGTAGCACTTGATCCCAACCCTGGTGATTTAGGGGTCCGTGTTTGCTCTGCTCTTGATTTTTATTGTTTGAATGGTCTTTTGAGCATAAATATTATCGTTATCTCCATATTTCAACTTATCAAGATGAAAGAGATGAAAATTTTAGCTCAGAAAGTTAATTAATAAGTTCTATTGCTAACCTGTACTCTTGATTCTGTCAGATCAAGTTTCGTAGCAAGTAGCTCTCTTTGGAATACATCCGGGTATCGGGTTTGTAGGAAAGCGCCCTCTAGTTCACATAATTGACCTCTGGAGAAAGTTGTCCGGAAGCGCCGCTGTGTTGAACTGGACAGGAACACTTTAAAGTAATTGATATTAAGAGAATTATGATGTAATATAAGCTTCATTATTTAATAACGTAAAGGGTCTACTTTAATTTAGAAAAAAAAAACTTTCTTATAGCTAAAAGTATAATATTACAGTCTTAAAATATTCTCAGAATTTTAAGATACAAAGTCAAATGATAGATAGATAAAATAGTTAAAATCCTGTTGCTTAGTTAGTTAATAGCATTAATTTGTAAACATATATGTTTATGAATTTAAATAATTTATACTGAATACGAAATAAATTTAGCAAAACCCTCAATTATCTGATTTATTTTTAAAGACATTTTAAATTTCCATGCGGATTCAATCGTTCTATATTCATCAAAAAGGAGAAAGACACATCCCATAAGAGTAGTTACCTTTATTTGTTAAAGATCCCTTTACATCGAGTTTGCTTTCTGAAATGAAAATAAATAAATTGAACTTTCCCTAGTTCGGTCAAGTCAGTGGCGTTTTCAGACCCATTTTCATGATTTTTCTGTTAAATCTAAGTGGTAATTACTGTAAATTTGGATTATCTCCCTTTACAAAATTGGTTTTATTTCTCATCTTGATATCTTGTGTCTCCTAAAAATTATATGTCATTATTAATAATACTTTTGAGAATTTCAAACAAATTATTAAACGTCACAAAGGTGGCAACACACGACAAACTGTTTTACAGACTTTTTACTCATTGAAGGAGGATAAGATAAGGTGTTCTAGCTTGGAAAGGATTATGGAAAGAAATTAATCAGTTGAGGGGTAACCGGGGTATCAAAATACTTATTGCATTAAAATAAATTAAAATATCGAATATTGTGTTAAAAAAATGCAAACAATATAAATCTTTGAACATAAAAATTTAACACCACCAGAGGAAATTCCAGACGTGGGATCAGGTGTGCGGATCAGATGTCCAGCAGGAGTAAGCATCCCCAATCATCTAGTCATACTCACCCTGAGATCTATGTTACATGTAGGATCATTAGATTAACTTTTCCGTAGTTATAATTATTAGTAAATGTTGCAAGGATTTCCAATGACCTTATCAGCAAATGTAACCTACATTATTAGGTTATATGACTGGCAATTGGACTTTTATGAGAAGCAATGACTTTCACAGGTGACGGTTTACTTGACATTTAAATCTGCATTATGTATGGAGGTACAGAGTTAATAATAGATAAAAAAAACCTTTCTAGTGGTCACAGGTAATGCCCCTAATGTTGTTAGGGGCACTAAAATGTGAAGACCAGGAATTGAGGGTACGATGGGTGTCGTTTTCTTTAAGGACAACTGATTTACGCTTTGACATAACACGTTATTTTTATATCGTAAAAGAGCCTCCATGCATTGTCCTAGTGTAAAGATAAGCTGTCAAATGTAAAAGTCAGTGGTAATCGTAAAAGTTCATTGCAAGCCCTTTACCTTTATACTAAATTTGAGTAAAACAATAATCCTGCAATTTGAACCTGTCTATTGTATTTCTTTAGGACACATTCTTAAACTAATTAAATTTATTTTATTGTTCTTTGATTAAAGACTTTGCTCAAACTGATGCTTACCTTTTGATGTTTTACTGGAATATGCTCCCTTTTGATTGTTAGTGTTGGTTGGATTAAATATAGTTTGTTTTTCTCGCTCTTCAAATACAATGTCCGATACTTCTGACGTCACAATTGAAGGAGAACTTTTATGCATATTTGATCGAACAAGGAAATTGTCGTTGAAAATTGATTTGTTTTGGACATCCATAAATGCAAATAAAAAAACTTCTCTAATGCAATTTGGGATCAGTTCTTTGATTTTCTGTCATTTTCGTAAATGAAATTTGATTTAATATTCCCCAGAATCATTTTTGAGACTTCAGTTCTTGAAGCTACATCCAATCATTTGACAGTAGTTATAAAGGGGATAATATCAAAAGACGTATGAGAAGTAGTACGTGAAAACTAAACGTGAATTATTCTGCAGCAACAAAAAAGATCATATAGGAAATAACTTTGGAGACAATCCCTTATTGATGTCCAAGAACGTTATATGGACTCCAAATCAGAACCACATCTCATTGTGACGCATTAATAAGTTTTCTTCGTAATTAAAGATGTCCTGCTCATTTGTTGGAATTAATACAGTCATTTGTAGGTCTTCATTGTAATAAATGAATATAACATATTCTACATCTGCTTTAACGGGGTAAAATTATTCTTAAATCAGTGTTTAAATCCTTTTTGCCAATGTTGATAAATTGGTTCATGTCTCATGCAAGTGTTTTATAAAGAAAAAAAAAATATTCATAAATTTTAAGATTCGACTTTTTTGAAATATTATATTTCATAGTTTCCATCACGTAAGAATGTGCGATAACTCATTTCGGAATATTTTATCAGAACCTTCAGTTGTTATAATTTTAATCTATTTGATTTTACGCCAAAAATTTGTACTCGGAGTAGGGTTTTCATTCGGGAGAAAATCACATACTTTTCTTCCCATGAGTGAGATGAACGCAAGATTTATCATATTTTGTATTCAGGTGAATATAATTTTGGTAATTCGTCAACCATCTTATCGCACAATGATTAAAACTTGTCGCATTAATATCTTGTAAGTAATATTACAATATCAAGGTCTCTATGATTTCCGTTTTTGTTAATAAGTCCTACCGAATTATTTAGTACTTCAAGTGAAATAATTTTTCGTTATGAATTAAAAAAAAAGACATGAAACACTAGAAACAAAACATATTTAGGGATTTCATTTTCTTTCTGAAATGCCGACAGAGCTCTTTTGGTCCATCTGGATTTTTACATATTAAGTACAAAAAATTCCTTTAAGGTCATCGGTACTTTTATAAGAGAGCTAACTCTTAATGATCAATGCATGTCTATTTTTCCCTTATACAATGCCAAGTTGTCTTTATGCCCAGTTTAGTAGACAAACGAATATAAAACCCGCTGATATATTTGCTTTCTTTACTGATTAGTGATACTAGAGCTCCATATCCTTAATCACTGAAACGGAAAATGTTTGCCGAGAAACGGAGAATAAAGAGACAAATATTGTTTTTGTCGGTGTTTGACATGAAAGTTAAATAGAGATATCGAGCGAAATGAAGAACGCGTGTTAATTAATAAATTAATTGTTTTATAAATGATTAGTCCGAAGGAAAAAAGGACATGTTTGCTCGTCAAATTTTAAATATTTCAAGGGTGTCCGAAATCAATATAGGGGAATGAATTTAAAATAACCATGTGTTAATCAGTACTTAGAAGTCAGAAACTGTGCAGCATGACATTGTCTTAAGAACAAAGGATTTAGCAGACAAAAACGGACACTAAGGTGTCAGAAACTGCATTGTGACCTTGTCTTGCGAACAATGGATTTAACAGACAGAAGCGGCCACTGTGAAGACGACATGAATGCCATAATTTTCGGTTGAAGACAGACAATAGGGATTTAAAAATGTCTTGACCAAGTATAAGATTACATTACTTTTCTCTTCTTAAATATAAAAAGCTTTGAAAATATTTTTATAGTCTTGAAGGTGTCAATCCAGATTTCAAAATGGAGCACCTTCTCTTCAAAATATTTTTAATTTGTTTTACGGAAGACTTTGCTTTCGCATATACTTTAACGAACGAGCAGGACTTGCATACGGCGCTGCTAACTGGATATAATAAAGACCTCCGACCAGGGACGGATAGAACTTATCCTCTTGAAGTAAACGCAACTTTTTATCTGTTTTCGATCAAGGAGTTCGATCTAGATACAGGAAAATTCTCGCTCACTGGTGTTTTCCAAGTCAACTGGTACGACGAACGACTTTCCTGGGATTTAGTTACTTTCAATCAGACAAACTCAACGTCCATCCCACAGCAGAAACTATGGCTTCCTGATCTGATAAATGTTAATCCATACGAAAACATTAGGGGATTAGGAAGCGACTTGATTAAAGTTATCGTTTTCTATACAGGAATGTGTGACTGGTACGCTCTCCAAGCATTCGAAGTCATATGTGATGCAGATGTAACTAAATTTCCTTTCGATACCCAATATTGTTCGTTGAAATTCTTCATTTGGGGCTATCAACCGAATGAGGTAAATGTGAATTTTATTTCATCAAAAATGATTCTAACATTATATACAGAAAATGGTATTTGGGAAGTCGTGGATTCGATATGTCATACACAATCAAACGTGTACGGTTATAAAGAAATAGTTGTAGGTTTGCATCTTAAGCGGAGAACAGCCTACTATGTTGTAAGTCTCGTCTTACCGATAACGACAATAGCAGGACTGATGGGGTTTGTTTTCCTTGTGCCCCATGATTCCGGTGAGAGACTGGGGTTTTCCATCACAGTACTCTTATCTATTGTTGTGTATCTGACAATAGTTCAGGACATGCTTCCAGAAGCTTCAGAACCGAACATTTCCATTATGGGGTACATTCTTGTTAGCTTTGTTCTCAGTGGTGCCCTCGTTGTCGTTCTTGTTATCATAAGTTTGAGGATCCAGAATTGTCCAGAAGACAAGCCTATACCACACGGCGTGGCTCAAATAGTTAGGTGTTGTCGCAGGAGGCTACAGAAAAAGAATAAAGACTCGGTAGAACCGATTAATGAAAAATGTGGGTCATTGGATGACGATGAAAGCGATGGACACGTGACCTGGTATGAAGTTGGAAAGTGTTTCGATTTCGTGTGTTTTATAAGTTTGATAACTCAGTTAATTGTGACGTGTGTAACGTATTTTTCCATTGTGTTGTCATAGTATATATTTATAAACATCCGAATTTAAGAGACAAGTCTTTTCTGAATAAAAGAGTTACAGCGATATAATATTTATATTGTTAAAATATGAATGTAAAGGTATTTGTTTTCATATAAAGATATGGTTACTGAAAGGTGAGGCATCGAAATTGGTTTAAGTTTTTAAAAAAATCCTTAATTTATATCTGAAAAGCATGCAATATGTCCATTATTGTTGTTATTGAAGTCGGTAGCAATAAATCGAATATTTCATATCTCTTTACATTACTTTTCAACATGTCTAAAAATTCTGTTTCATAAACCTTGTTTGATGAACTCTTCTTTGAATGTACCATATACAAAAATGTGTCTTGGCAATAAAACCGCCTCTTATAACATTATAATCAGTCGGTGTAGTTTTATGATATATAAATAATATTGTATTTTATCATACTGACTATTTTTTTGGCAGATTAATTCTTAAAAATATTACCGTAAAAATTGACGAAAAGTGTATATAAATGTTGCGAGATTTCTAAAAAAAAAATGAGTTATCTATATTCGATTGATATAATTGTGTTGATTCCATCAAATGTCATTTTAAAATAAAACCTGTATAAATTTTGGTGCCATTTACTAATTAAATCGGGTATAGTTTCAGGTTCTTCAGAACTGAATTAATACTACTACAGTAAGAAGCGCTCTCAGATTTAACTCAATAAGGTATTTTAGTTAATCCCTTTTATTAATCGGAACGTGGCGTTTGCAAGGTCCAATGAGAAACATTTTATGTTAAAGAGTTTTAATGGAGTTTCAAACAAGCTTTTAAATAATTTGATAACCTTTCATGACCGGCACATTTCTATTGGAGGACTTAACAATAGATTTCTGTTCATTCATTGCACAATTTATATCAGTATAAATACAAGTGTATGAAAGGTTAAGCGAGAGTATTCGTGAGCTGCATCCCTGCAATTTAAAAATGAAATTAATGATTCGGGCACTTTTTCTTCTTTGTTCTCTGGTATCAACCGTGGGCGCCTATACCCTATCGGACGAACAGAATTTACGGACTTCTCTTTTGACCGGTTATGATAAAGAGCTGAGACCGGGAACAGACAGGGCTTTTCCTCTTCAAGTAAACTCCTCTTATTTTCTATTTTCAATAAACGAATTCGATTTGGACACAGGGAAATTCAACCTTACTGGCTTCTTTGGACAAAAATGGTTTGATGAGAGGCTTTCGTGGGACCCCGCTAGTCACAATCAGACAAATTCAACTGTATTATTTCAAAATAAAATATGGCTTCCCAATTTCATAAACGTCAATCCTTTTGAAGACATTAGAGGACTTGGGAGTGATTTGATCTCAGTGCGTGTTTCTTATACAGGTTATTGCGAATGGTATGCCCTACAAGTACTTGAAGTTATTTGCGATGTTGATGTTTCTAAATTTCCCTTTGACTCCCAGTACTGCACGATGAAATTCTTCATCGGAGGTTATTTACCATACGAAGTAAATGTAAATTTCGAGTCATCAGAAGTGTATTTAGCATTATACCAGGAAAATGGTGTATGGGATATTATTTCCTCTACAACACATATAAATATAAACATTTACGGATATGAAGAAATTGTTGTTGGTTTTCAATTGAAACGAAGAACAGATTACTACACTGTTAGTCTGATATTGCCAGTTTTATCTATCTCAGGACTGATGGGATTTGTTTTTATTCTCCCGCCCGAATCTGGAGAACGATTGGGATTTTCTACCACAGTTCTTTTATCCATAGTTCTCTATCTTACTCTGATTCAAGACATGCTTCCTGAAGCGTCGGAACCTAACGTTTCCATCATTGGCTATATTTTGGTAGTCTACGTTCTGACTGGAGCTTTTAGTGTTGTGTTCGTCATCTTTGGCTTTCGACTTCGGAGTTCTTGCAAGAAGCCTGTGCCTCGGTTCATTGCAAACCTTGTGAAATATTTTCATAAGAAAAAGAAAAAGGAAAACGCAGTTGAAAGCTTCGATACAAAATCTGTGGCCATAGATGATGATGACGATGACGATGTATCGTGGACAGAAGTGGGATGCTTTTTCGATAAAATCTGTTTTATTGTCTTTTTAATTCAAATAGCATTAACAAACATGATTTTTTGGCCCCTTGTGCTTTCTTAGATCTAGAAACTAGTTTTTTAAATTAATTAATTTTCACTGTAGTTTACATTAAATTACATTTGTTTCTCCATAAGAATAAAAGAATTACTTTTTTGATTAATTTTGTAAGGAATAAAAAAATGCATTATTTTCTTTATTTATGTACTACCTCAATTTTTACAATAAAAAGTTTTATATACATTTCCCAGTGTCACTTATTCACTTTCCACGTGTTTTAATTTCTGAAGACTCACGCAAATTCACAATGATTTCTCCAATAAACAAATTACATTTACATGAAGAATAATCTTTACCACTTTTTTAATGTTTACTACAATGCTTATTTTTCGAAAAAGCTTTTGCAATTAACAAATTGGATGCGAGTTAATGATTTTACCCTTTATTCTTAAATCTCAATGATATATCCAGAGAGCAAATCAAAATTAGCAAAGTTAATGTGACATTATTGATTACGGTGTTTGTTTTTTAAACAATGACCAAGTCAAAATTCAACGACATGAATGTCACAGCATTGATTTAAACGTTTGTTTGATTTACACTGCAGATTTTTCTGTCCATACCATATTAAGTTTGTAGTGCTACAATAATTGACGCTCTGCGGCTTTTAACTTTAACGATGAAACCATTTTCCATTTGGATCGCATCTGAATACCACAAGACAAGATAGGCATAGTCACCGAAACGCCTTTTTCTATGAATGTCCTTTTCTATTCCTTGTTTGTGGTATTTTAGGAACAATGCAATTGTTCATCATTCATTAAAAGAGTATTCTAATTCCTAAAATAGTAAATCGCAAAAATGTGATTAGCCAAATTTCCTATTTTTATAGAAATCAATTTTAAAGTCAATATTTTTTTTTCAAAAATATCAGAGCACAAGTATGCAAATCCACTAAACTTTTTTATGTACTTATTTCATAGGCATCCTTTGTGTAAAAAAAACTGCTTAAATTTGACGAAATTGTTATTGTAAACATAACGTGGATGGTTTTCTATGTTGCCAATGAAATCTGGCAAAATTGGGCGATTATATAATCACGATTTTATCAATTTGCATATCACCAAACGATTGCAATGAAACATATGGAGATAACGAACATTATTATATGATTGAATAATTTCCATCTCTCTGATTGGCTGAGATCCAACTATGTTAGAAAAATATTACGTTGTATTGACCTGCACGTGACGTTCCAGGTCAATACAAGGATCTATTTCCTCTACATTGATCTAAAAATAGATTGGGAAATTCCAAATTGATACATATTGTTTTAGAAAGCTATTTAAACGACTATGATTTTTATTTTCATGTGAACAAAACATAAGCGAATATATATTTTAGATGAGGGTGGTAGGAGGGGATGCAGGGACCCCCC
>PRKT01000104.1:1152490-1276408 GCA_003671525.1 Saccostrea glomerata | reverse complement strand
TTTTACTGAACAACATTTTTTTTTTGGCAGTTAGTTTTCCCTGATAATACTCATTCCTTTCAAAATCTATCCTATGAAAAAGATTGACATTATATATTTTTTTCATGGCAACTAAAATTGATTTTTAAAAAAAATTCAAATTGATACGACTGGTAAGGTTTATTCACTTTTAATTCTGTTTCTCTCTTGTATTTGGCTAGGACTTAATAAAATAAGCTGTATCATTTTATCAGTGAATCATATAATAAAACAATTATTGCTGTTTTTGAGGTCAATACAATGATTTAGCCATCTTCGAAGTACAATATTCACCTCGCCCTTCGGGCTCGGTGAATATTGTACTCCTCAGATGACTAAATCATTGTATTGACCTCAAAAACCAGCAATAATTGTATAGTATTCCAGATCAAAAGTCCATTAAACAATACAAAATAGGAACAGAGCAAACACAGATCTCCAAATATCAGAGTTAGGATCAGGTGCCATGGAAGAGTGAGCATCCCCTGCCGACCGGTCACATTCGCCGTGTGCTCCTTGTCATGATAAGGAAATAACAGAATATATCTGTCGACAATTCAGTGTGTAGATAAAGGACTAACATATAAGAGTATCATATCGACCGTCTCGATTAAGTAAAGATTATCCATATTGGCAATGTCTAGATGGACTTTCAAGCTTAAATATTGTTTTTGTCTTAATATTACATCGTCTTTCTCTCCATTATAGATAAACTGCCTTTAGAAGCATTCAGAATCCTGTATTTTTTGTGACAGTAGTCCTTCTCATGGGAAAGAACTCTGTAATTCAGTTTACTGAAAGGTTACTTAAAGTCTATTGAAATTCGATTGAATGGCAGATATTTGCAATTTAGAAATTTTCCAAACCTTTCCAAACCTTTCAAACCTGACAATATAATTGACAGAAAAGGTGTAGAGTAATACAAAATTATCTGTGTGATAAACGGTGTAAAAAAAAAACTGGTGTAAAATAACATGCATAACTCAGTAGTAAGTCTGCGATTCCAAGAATACTCTGAACGAAGTAAATTTCAATAACAAACGCTTGTTCCCCCATTAAAGAGAAAAAGTTCGTATGATTTCTAATTATTTTAACTAATATATTTAACCATATTTTTGACAATCAAATTGTTTTGTCTCTTTATACACTAGTACTAAGGTACTTTTGGGCTGTTTGATGATTTATTTCCTCTCTAACACAATATTTAATTTTTAAGTAAATAATATATACAGAGAACACATTTTATATTTAATTCTAACAAACTTTTCAATTCGAGGATGCAAATAGTTGTTGATTTTTAAAGATTTTCTTGAAATAATATATTTACATTTACGTACATGCAAAGTCATCTTGCATAATTTTCAAATATTTTACATATATTTTTGCATGAGAGCATGTGCATTTTCGAACCTCGAACAAAGAGTTTTACAATGGAAAGAAAAAGTGGCATATGTAAATAATATTAAATAAAGTAATATAATTAAATAGAAAAAAAATTAAATAAAGTCTCAAAATGCTTTCAAAAGTTGTTTTGAAAATGAGAACATTTGATCTGCAGATTATTAAGTTAAACATAATTTTTTCTCTTATTCATTACGCTTTTGAAGCATCTAATGCCTAAACATGATTTATATTGATTTGATTGATTGATATTCTGGACATATTAGTTTCCTCATAATTAGAACGTTTCATCTCGCTAATTGTTCGGACAAAAACTAGAACATTAGGTTGATCATTCGTGGCTAGTGTGAAAGAAATTTCATCCAAATAAATCCTTAAAATCTGACATTGAGGAATTATTATTTTCAATGTGACTCATACTACGCGTATTAGAAAACACAATGGTACACATCTGAATACCCCTACCTTGATAAAGATGAACATTTGGAAAACAAATTAACGTGCAGAACATTTTAATAGATGTAAATATATGCATAAGTTACTCTGTAGTGTATTATGAACTTCTTTTTTTCCGAGTCAGTTTGAAAATGCAAAGGTATTATACCCCACGTGCTCGCTTCTTGTTACAAAGGAATATATTTTTGCAACAGTCCGTCAGTCAGTCCATTTTTTTCAGCGCAATAAACTTCTTTTTAACCACTGCACAGAATTTTGTCAACCTTTGCATATATTTGGAGCATAGCACATACACATTTGAACGTTTAGATAAGCAATCTCATTTCCATTTGTCCTATGAGAGAGAGAGAGAGAGAGAGAGAGAGAGAGAGAGAGAGAGAGAGAGAGAGAGAGAGGATAAAACCCTTAGAAAGTTGTAAAAATGATAAAAAAAAATTTGAATAGATTTATTATAAGCCTGTAATGTGATATCGTAACCAAAAAGTAACATTCTTCAAATATATCAAATTAGGAAGTAGTAAACTGCCCCTTACTTTGAGGACAAAGTTTCCTTCTTTGAAAAAAAATTATCAAAGTGCACTCTACGAATAATTTTCAATAATAGCGTCGAATTACCAGGTTTCTAATTTATGTTCCACTCACAATATTCAATTGCTTTTTTTGTACTAAATAATATTGAGCTAATTAAATTTTAATTCAAATAAGAAGAAAGAAATGAATGAAAAAGAAACATTTTTATAATTATGTAAATAATTATTTATGATACACATTGAATTAGAACGTTTCATCTCACTAATTGTTCGGACAAAAACTAGAACATAAGGGTGATCATTCGTGGCTAGTGTGAAAGAAAATTTCATCCAAATAAATCCTTAAAATCTAACATTGAAGAATAATTATTTTCAATGTAACTCAGATTACGCATATTAGAAAACACATTGGTGCAATTTGAATACCCCTACCTTGATCAAGATGAACATTTGGAAAAAATTATAATTGCAGAACATTTTTAGTAGATGTAAATATATACATAAGTTACTTTGTAGTATATTATGCACTTCTTTTTTTACGAGTCATTTTGAAAATGCAAAGGTAATATACCCCACGTGTACGCTTCTTGTTGTAAAGAAATATATTTCCAACAGTCCGTCGGCCAGTCCTTTTTTGTCAGCGCAATAAACTTCTTTTTAACCGCTGCACGGAATCTCGTCAACCTTTGCAGACATTTGGGACTTTGCACATACACATTTGTACGTTTAGATAAGCAATCTCATTTCCATTTGTCCTATGAGAGAGAGAGAGAGAGAGAGAGAGAGAGAGAGAGAGAGAGAGAGAGAGAGAGAGAGAGAGAGAAATAAAACCCTTAGAAACTTGTAAAAAATATAAGTATAATGAATAGATTTATTATAAGCATGTAATGTGATATCGTAACCAAAAATTAACATTCTTCAAATATATCAAATTAGGACGTAGTAAACTGCCCCTTAATTTGAGGAAGAAGTTTTCTTCTTAAAAAAAAAATATCAAAGTGCACGCTACCAATAATTTTTAATAATACCGTCGAACCACCAGGTTTCTAATTTATGTTCCACTCACAATATTCGATTGCTTTTGTTTAATCTTTGTATTAAATCATAATGTGCTAATTAAATTTTAATAA
Source organism: Saccostrea glomerata (assembly GCA_003671525.1). Classification (NCBI taxonomy): domain Eukaryota; kingdom Metazoa; phylum Mollusca; class Bivalvia; order Ostreida; family Ostreidae; genus Saccostrea; species Saccostrea glomerata. Next base: position 1,272,873 of record PRKT01000104.1, on the reverse strand, counting down.
AGAAAAAAAAAAGAAAGAAATGAATGAAGAAGACAAAATTTTATAATTATGTAAATAATCGTTTATGTTTCACATTTTTTTCGCTTTGAAATTCCGCAAAAGGTCATGTTAATGCGACCCATGCTAATGATTAATCACAAAAAATCAGTTTCATAACCTTGATTTTGCTAATGGACTTATTAACACAAATCAAAATTGTTAGACAAATAAGTCAATGAGAAAGAAAATTTAACACCGGTTTTCCGATTGCTTTTATTAATTTATTGAGTAATAATAATTAGCTATTCGATAAAGGACAAATTGTGGAACACGAAAATGGAAGTGATCATTTACTAATATCGTGAAAGCAATAAACTTCCATATAAATCTGTTTACCTGCTTTTAAGGTTAACGAATAATTCAACGTAACTCTTTTATATTAATATTTGTGCTATATTCTCACCTTTACCCTTATGAAACCTTCGATATACTCGGGTACATAGGTATTGTGTTCATTTAAATACTTAAGTTATAAAAGAGAGATTTGTTAATAATCATGTGAAATAAGTTTCACATATCAATGCATCTAAATAAAAAAAGCTTATATATATTTATTTTAAATTAAATAATGTACGGAGGAAAAATATATCAAGGTTGATAACGTTAAAAAAAGGAAAATCTGTCGTCAATTCAGTGTGTAAATAATGGACTAACTCTCTCAATATTCACACAGACGAACATTATTTACTACAATCTTTATTTCAAATATGCACTTTACTAAAAGGTTAATGCGAGTTCTTTGTTTTCTGTTTTTGTCACCAAGAAGATTTAGGTATACTTTACTTAAACCTTCGTTGTGTTAACCAACACAAAAAATATTTGATTTGTTAATTATTCGAAGGTTAGACAACTTGTTTTTTTCTGATCGAATACACTTCATATGAAGAAAGAAGACAAGATAAAAACAGCGATCGACGTCATAAAAACTACAATGAAAGAATAAGATAACGAAAAGTATTCAAGCTCAAAAGTCCATAAAACAATACAAAATAGGAGTAGATCAAACACGGACCTCCAAAACATCAGAGATGGTATTAAGTGCCACGAAGGAGTGGAGAACTACAAACAATATCAATCTGTCATCAGCGCATAAACAAAAATTCCAGAGGTGAGATTAGGTGATTAGGAGGAGAGAGTGTCTCTTGTTGACCAGTCACAGCAGCCGTGAGACCAATTTACTGGTAAAGTAGACAGAATATTCTGTAATCAAATTTAGATCAAAATAAAAAAAATACTAATTGGTGCATGGAATATATGGAGAAAACGAACACTATTCAAGCTCATAAGTCTATAAAACAACACAAAATAGGAGCAGAGCAAGCAGTATATTAAACATCAGAGGTGGGATCAGGAGCCATGGAGGAGTGAGCATCCCCTGTCTACTGGTCACACCCTCCGTGTGCTCCTTGTCATGATCTGGAAATAACGTTAAAAAATAATTCATCAATTATATGAAATATGTCCGCCAAAATACGTCCCAGTGTTAGGTTATATTATTCACTTAAGTTTGTATTTGACTTGTATTTTAGAGTTATACTTGTAAAGCTGTAGTGTATTGACAGGAGGTGATATATTCAACATTTTGAAAATACTTTTAGCAAAATTAGATTTTTTCAGCTGCAATAAATGCAAGTATATATTACATGAGATTATTCTAATCCGAATTTTATGCTGCGTTCCCGATTTGCTAGAATCTAGATTGCTTTAAGAAACTGAAATCCTATTAACGGATTCAGAATATGGCACATTCTGTTACATGTAATAAGAGTTCCAGGGTTTCTATTACAGCGATGAACGGAGAATGATTGACGCCATTTCTTTTTTGTTAACGACTTTTAAAAATTCCTACAGCGCTTAACATGATTAAGGACAGATAATGTAAACTTTAAGAAGCTTCTATAAGTTGAAAAAAAATGAAAATAACAACTTGTGTCATGCTCATTTAAGTAAAATGATCAGTTTTACCTTAAAAAACTTTTTATCTTCAAAATTGAACAATTATTAATTTAAAGTGACAAAAATTTGAACAGAGTAATAAGGATGGTTATTATAAAATAGAAATAATTATGACCAACAGAGAAAATTATATTTTCTTGAGAATTTAAAACTTAATTATTCTAATCATTTGCAACAAAATAAAATTAAAAAAAAATCCAGGCAGTTTTTTTTTATTATATGCCCTTATTTAATTTTTTTGTAAGGTTAAAAGTAGTAGGACTTGGTCTTAAAATCTCGTTTAAAAACAATTTAAGTCCAAGTGACTTTATGACCAAATTTAATCGGATTTTGAAATATTAAAATAAAAAGAAATCTTGAACTACGTAAACTGTCAAACAAGCAGATTTTTAGAATGCAATAGATAAATTTAAAATGATTAGAAAAACATTAATTAATTAAAGATTGAAAACTATTAGGGAAATGACTACAATGATGAAGATTAATAGTTATTTGCATAATCGATATCTGTCCACGATTCTCAACATCGATATTTCAACATATATGCTGATATCCCTGATATTTTACCCAAACACTATCTGACAGTTTTTTTCAAAGTTTAAAGGAAAACAAATCTTAATTTAAACTATGTCATCGATAAATTTCACTGATTTAGAGAAGAAGAATGAGATCACTGATACACACATAAAATCATCTCAGCTGAAAAATCGATTGACAGGAACATTTTTGGACAGGAAAATAAATGTTATATTTCTTAAAATGATATCACTCAATTTTATGATTCTTTAATTAATACCAAGTGTTTCGTGTGTACCAGAAAAATGGAACAAGGTCGTAAAACTTTTTAGCATGAAGGTAATCCTTTCATCTCGAGAGCTTTAAATAATCAGTATATACAAGTGTTAATCGACCTGTCATGAGTCTAAATACATTTATTGGAGGTCATTTCAGTTTTTTCATTCAATGGAAAGTTGCTATTGGTTTATAAATTAGAACCTGATCACTGGATTCTGCGTAGATATTTAGGGAGGAATTTTTATTTGCCTTATAGCAATTTCAGCAATATCATGATGAAACTCCTTCTGAATGTTCTTCTCTGTAACTGTATTTCATCCACGATTGTGACCGCATACACTTATACCGATGAGAAGAATCTTCGCACCTCCTTGATGATAGGATATGACAAGGAGTTAAGACCGGGTACAGACAGAAATCTCCCTCTAGATGTGCACGCATCATTTTTCCTCTTGTCTATTAACGAATTTGATTTGGACACGGGGAAATTATCCCTAACTGGTTTATTCGGTATTACCTGGATTGATGAAAGACTCTCCTGGAATCCTGCTATATATAACCAAACAAACGCAACTGTATTTCTACAAAATAAAATATGGATTCCGAATTTTATCAATATAAATCCTTTTGAGGACATAAAAGGGCTGGGAAGTGATTTAATTTCAGTACGTGTATATTCTACGGGGCTCTGTAATTGGTATGCCGTTCAAGCTCTTGAAATAATATGTGATGCGGATGTGAGTAACTTTCCTTTCGACTCTCAATATTGCACCATGAAATTCTTCATTTGGGGTTATCAACCTCACGAAATAGATGTAAATTTCACCTCCTCTAAAGTCGGTCTAACTTTGTATGACGAAAATGGCATCTGGGATATTGCAGATACCGCCACATATACCCAGCTTAACCTTTATGGTTTTGAGGAAATCGTTATTGGTTTTCATCTAAAACGAAGAACGTCATACTATGTAGTCTTCTTGGTGTTACCAAAAATAGCATTAACGTCGTTGTTGGGTTTTGTTTTTCTTCTTCCCCCCGAATCAGGCGAAAGAGTGGGATTGAGTACAACAGTTTTGTTATCAATCGTTTTATATCTTACGCTTATCCAAGATTCGCTTCCGGAATCCTCGGAACCAAACGTTTCTCTGATTGGTATCATGTTGGTGAGCTACGTTGTGAGTGGAGCACTCAGTGTTATATGTGTGATTTTCAGCTTACGATTCCAAAGTTCCTGTCAGAAGCCTGTGCCCGAATTCATAACGAGATTTGTCAAATTTTGTCGCAAGTGGAAAAAATCGACAAACACAGTGGAAATATTAGATTCGAAATCTGTAACAATGGAGGCATTTGACGATCACGTGACTTGGACTGATGTGGGAAGGATATTTGACAAAACATGTTTTATCATTTTATTAACCCAAATAGCACTATCATCTATAATTTTCTTTTCGATTGTTTTACCTTAGCAAAAATATATAGTTAATCATAACTTGTAACCATCTTTAAAAAAAAATGTTTGTTTGTCCTCTCCAGACCGACTAGCTAAAATTGACCCGTCTCAAAAAGGATTAACTTCCAGGAAACGATATTTTTTCCAATTAGATTCTGGAATTTAAACATCTTGTCAACATAGATATTGGAATTTTCCAGGAATATTTTTTTCTACCTACCAAACTACCTTCCCAATTGTTTTTACCCTGTGTAAGGAGATGGCAAACACACATCAATTTAGAGATGGCCTTACTGTTGACTTTATTTTAGTGAGAGCCTTCTCTCTCTCTCCCCCCCTCTCTCTCTCTCTCTCTCTCTCTCTCTCTCTCTCTCTTTTTCTCTCTCTCTGATGAATGCATGAGCGTCATAGTTTAGATAATTTACGGATCCGATAAAAAAAAAATGATCTGATGATGGTTGAAATCACCGAGCTATACATTTTCATAAGTATTATTAAATTAAAAAGTTTAATAAAATTCTTTTCTTTTTATTTATTTTCATTCTATAATGTGCTTTTTTGCCTTTTTTCAAGAATTTTTTTATCTTAAACTTAAAGACATTATATAATTTGAAATTAACAATTTTGAAATCTTAAGTTCACCATGGATAAATGTTTTTGACTCATAAAATTTATCACAACACCAACGATAATTTTTCGAAAGAAATACTTGTATCTGATTGATGAAATTTTTTCTTTTATTTCATTCTTGTTTAAAGTCAGAAGATGAAGTGTGAATGTGTGAGAGAATGTGAGTAAAAATTTTTATATGTAATTTAAAATGCCTGTTATTGAAAAAAAAATCATTATATAAAGCAAATGTAGACTTACACTGTAGTACATTATTAAATACTAACATTTGATCAATTAGGGGGAGGGCAATAATGATATTTAAATCCCTTTTCCGATATGATATGGTTAAGAATTGCTTATAATTATACTCGTAAAATACATGTGACTTTGTTAAATTATTAGATATGAATCAATTTACGACATAATTTACCAAAAAAGGATCCAATATATAATAATTCACGCAATTAAGTTGAAGATTTTTTCATTGAATATTGCTTATTGTCCATTTCGAGAATCTTAACGTTACCGTAAACCAATGAAATGCTTCTAATTAAGATCTTTAATAGGCACTTAGAGTTATTGAGCTGTAAGGATCGGCCGTGACACGACGTATTTTAATACATACATGTGCATGAAAAAAAATTACATGTAATGATAATTTTCTTTTCTGCATGACAGGTTTAAAATAATTCCTTCTTTACTCTTGTGATATGAAAACCTTTAAAATTTAATGGTAAAACTCTTCCGATTTGCTATCCTCAATGTTTTATTCTTTATAATTATTTATAAACCTATCCATACTTATTTATTGAATGTTCAGAAAATTAAGTGTTACAATTAAAACAGAATTGAAGAATTGTACATGTGAAGGTGTCTGTCTAAAATTTTTAAAAAGGAACGTACTTAATTATTTTTCTATATCATATTATGAATATTTTATCAATACGGTATACAGGGTTATTTTCGCCCCGTGTTATTTTCGCCCTTTTAAACTTGCAAACAATTTTGCCCACTTTTAAATTCGCCCAGTCATCGTTTTTTGTAAAGAAAGTATACTGTATTTTTTTTAATTCGCCCCGTTTTAAATTTGCCAAAATGAGGGAAGGGCGGATACCGAAAAAATAAAGCTGGGGCGAAAATAACCCTGTATACAGTATTATTCTTTTAAGTCATTATGAAAACTTATCTCGAAATGACATTTCATGATAAATTTATTAGAAAATTAAATAGAGTTATTCATGTTAATAAAAAAATAAAATTAAAAACGTCAGGTAGTCGAGTTAAAAAATCCGTGGACTCAACAAAGAATGGAAGAAGGGCAAACATGGATTTCTCATGGACATTAACGTTGGGAACAGTTTATAAATTATTCAACGAGTTCGCAAGTGAAGCCGAATGAATTCCAAAATAGCATGAAGGAATTCTGAGTAAAAAAACCCATGTAAATTGTGATAGATTACAACTGTGCAGAATAGTTATAATTGCATCGTCGGAAACCCATGGGTGATCATGTCTTTACTTATCACCCGTGGTCAAACTCGTCGAAATGTCGTCGTGTGTAATTAGATATGCGTGGGTCATTTGATTGGCTGCTTCACAGGGTCGAGTTGCCAACAATTTTAACGAATTACAGTACACGTTACCTATGCATGATCAGCATTGCCAAAAACATGAAAAACTCGGTTAACACAGCTGATAAAACCACTTACCGGCGCATATTGCAGGTAGAAAGGGGTATTTCTATATAATATCTGACGGATACCGTATAAGTGGAAATTTTAGCGAGACACAAATTTAGCGATTTGTCCTTAAAACTGGTTAATTATTTTCAACGAGATATTATTTTAGCGGTTTTAAAATAAACATTAAAGAAGTTATTACAAATTAAACGCAATTAATTTTTAACGATATTCAATTTCTATTAGCGATCTCTGCACCGTCCCTAAAACCTGTAATGCCAAATTTAAATCCTTACTAAAAATTCTACTTATACGGTATTAATGCCAATGTTCTGTATGAATTGACTGACATTGTTCTTCATCAAACTTCGCACGTTTAAACGACATCAAAATATTTACCATAAATAGAAAAGTAATAAACGTAAATTTTCATTATTGAAGAGTTCCAGCTTTCTGATTGGTTGACTGAAAACAGCAAATTCGCATATTTTACGGCGATATTTCAGCAGGTTTGCCTACGGCTGATTAGTAAAGACGAGATCACCGTGGGTTTCCCACGATATTATAATTGATACTTTGTGTATATCATAAAATTTTCAATTATATATCTTTAGATCTACTTCATTGCAAAATAACAAGTCTTTACACTATTTATAAGTAAACCTCTATTAAGCATGCAGACTCCTACTTACCCAACTGGCTTCGCATGATTTAAATGAAACCAGTTTTCATGACGTTTACTTTTTTGTTAATGCGTATGTGAGAAAAAAAAGAACACATTTTGTTCTATTAATCAGCTGAAAAAAGATTCTTTAATTTTAGTTTGTTAAAACGGAATCTGGAAATGCAGTAAATATGAATAATTTAAACTCTGAAGAAAAATGAGGAAAACGATGAACAATGTATGAAAAAGATGTTGAATCAGGTGCTTAAAGGAGTAAATATCCCCTTTTTGAGCAGTCACATCAGCCTTGTGCCCTTAATATTGATCAGGTAAATAGAACATGTTGCAGTCACATTAAGTATAAAATGCAAGGGCCTTAAACATTTTCTGATACACACCAGACAGCGATAGGTAATATTTTATACCAAGGTCACTTCCAACAAAACGGGGTTAATGAAGAAAGGGAAAAAACCTAAAGCAAATATAATTATTTAACTATCACTTATTCAGCGAGAATATCCGGAATTATGTACACATACTGAGTGTTTGGTTTAAGGTATAATAAATAGATGTAAATAATTGATCATTGGGATTTAATTACCAAACATCTTATTAAATATGGTAATTAAAATCGATTTATTTCTCAGTATACTGATATAAAATTAGGTCCTTTTGATGGAGTATAGTGGACTCGGATTCTCAAGGGCCTCTTACTGAACCTTAATTGAAAACAATCTATATGATTCAAATGTTTTCCTTGGAGGTATTTAATGCCTGAGGAAATTCAATATCGGTCCAGTTTCATCACTGAGAAATTTTCCAGTGATTTGAATGGCCTGATCGTGTGATTAAAATTAAGAAAGAAACAACTTGATTGAAAAATTCAGAGAACTCAGAATGGAATTGTTTTTAAAAAGAGTATTCTGTTGTTATATTTTGTTAGGAGCGGTGAAAGCGTACACATTGACGGACGAGCAGAATTTACGAACATCTCTTTTAACGGGTTATGATAACGAGCTGAAACCCGGGACTGACAGGACATACCGCCTCGATATAAACACATCCTTCTACCTGTTTTCTATTAACGAGTTCGATCTGAACACAGGGAAATTAACCCTTACCGGCTTCTTTGACACTAAATGGTTTGACGAAAGACTTTCCTGGAACCCAGCAAGCTATAACCAAACAAGTCGGACCACAGTTCCACAGAATAGGATTTGGCTTCCAAATTTCGTCAATATTAATCCTTTCGAGGATATAAAAGGACTTGGGAATGATTTAGTGAGGGTGCGTGTCTCCCCCTCGGGGATGTGTGAATGGTTTGCTCTTCAAGCATTGGAGATTATTTGTGATCCTGACGTGTCTGATTTTCCCTTTGACACACAGTACTGTACTTTGAAATTCTTCATTTGGGGTTATGAACCAACTGAGGTCAAGGTCAACTTTTTGTCCACAAGTGTTATTTTAACATTATATCAAGAAAATGGTGTTTGGGACATTGTATCTTCTACAACGTACACCCAGTTGAACTTTTACGGATTTGAAGAAATAATTGTGGGATTTCATTTAAAACGAAGGACAGCTTACTACGTCACAAGTCTGATACTTCCGATCATTTCCTTCTCCCTATTAATGGGGTTTGTTTTTGTTCTTCCTCCGGAGTCAGGCGAGCGATTGGGTTTCTGCACAACGGTTCTTTTATCCATAGTTTTATACCTTACGTTGATCGAAGGAATGCTTCCACAAGTATCGGAACCCGATGTGTCCATTATTGGGTACATTCTGGTTAGCTACGTTGTCAGCGGGTCCATTATTGTTGTGTTTGTCATTTTTAGTTTCAAAATTCAAAACTTTTCTTCCGATAAGCCTGTCCCACGGTGCATTATTAGCTTGATCAAATGTTGTCGTCAGAAAAGGAAAGTATTAAATTCAGTTGAAAGCTATAATGTTAAAACTCTGCCAATTGAAGAAACCGATTACCATGTGACATGGATTGAAGTTGGAAAGTTGTTTGATAAGGTGTGTTTTATCATTTCATTATTCCAGTGGGCTGTTACTTGTATAATTTTCTTTTCTATTGTTTCGTGATTACTGTTAAAAGTGATTCCATTTGCTAGATACTTTTTTTATTTGGGAGTTTGTTTCTAAGGCAGTTTCATTTTCTCTCTCTTTCACTCATTCATTATTCATACAATATAGAGTTAAGAATACCTGTATATATCTATTGTTTCAAAGGATGAAAGATTTGAAATTATTTTTTTCTCATCAATTTGCTTTATTTCAAAATAAAATTTTGCCCAGTATGACTACAACCAAATATTGTCCCTTCTTCATTTAATTTAATTGATTCAGTGCACAGTGCAATTTTTCAGACCAGTAGTACTTGATTTAGTTAAATAAATCAAAGTGAAATCACATACACTTTATGATAGTTTTTCATGCACTTAGATGATAAGAAAAAGATATCAACCACTTTTTTGCAAAAATCGCGCGGATTGTGTTTTTTCGTGCTTAATTCTAAAATTATAAGGCTTTGTTTGCATGAAATGTTATCAGCTTCAAAAAATAGAGCTAAATTAGATTTGATAAAATATTTATAGCATCATAAAGTCCCAATTTTTTTTTCTCGCGATTTTGGACGAGGTACTACTTGATCATAATCGAACAAATACTATAAATAATGGAGAAGAATGGAACTTTTTTTTTCTCAGCTCCAATTTTGTATTGTTTAATGGACTTTTAAGCTCGAATACTGTTCGCTATCTACCTTTATTTCATGCTGTGTATTTCAGAGTAGAACAAATGTGAACAATTATTAAATTAACAGAATTGAAATTTAATAGAATTGAAATTTGATGGAAAATTATCAGATAGCCACTTATTCTGAACATATCTAAAAAAAGAAAAAAATTATTGAACCAGGAGGGAATTTGTTTCCGTTTTTTGAGTGCTAATGTGAAACAGCTCATTGAAAAGAAACATCTCAATGCATTTTTTAAAAACATTGTTTGTATACGTAAAACATTTTGTATTATCTTTACGCAGTTATGAGAATAAAGCTGCCATTTTAAGTTAATTTGTGAATAAAGGAACCTTGCGATAATTGTTTACCCATACAAAACATCATTATAAACTGATGAAAAAACTTCAAATTTCGACCCTTGAGCAGAAGGGTTCTTTATCGTGCAACCAACTGAATGGGACATTGGTCCTAACTGTTTAAGATTTGTACCATGAAATATTTTTAAAGATTAGCTTATCACCAATTTAGGTATAAAATGCACATTTTAAATGTTTATGTCTTATTTCAATGTAATTATCGATATATATATATTATATACGTATAGAAAAACATATTGTTTGTCTTGTTTCCATTTCATGGAATCCTGCTCCGAATGTTTCTTTTTATAGGCAAATCTTGGTTTATTTCAAGTATGTCTCTACCATAACTAATTGCAAACTAAGGTTCATTGATACTCTGATAAGTAGATGACTCTGAATGACATAAATGTCTATTATTTCTTTACAGATTTGCCAAATTAAAGTAACTTTTTTGTCCAATTTTGCCCTGCAAGATGAAGCTATGCTATACATGTAATTGTTAGTAATTTACTTATTAAATACATTTCTTTTGGAAAATCATTAAGGTTCAAGTAACATTTTATATAAATGAGCAGAGGGTTTATGAACCTTAAAAAGAGACTCAGCGTCGGAGTAACTGAGAAAAAGTATAAAATTTGATACAGAGCATGTAACTTTTGCTTAACATATCAAAGAGTCTTTCTTTCTTTCTTTTCTAAGAGAATTGAATTAATAGATTCTATTGTTCATATTCAAATTAGAGTACCAGGTATATGTTTTTCATATTCGTTAAAAGAAATCTTCCATTTCATTTGTTAAAATGCAATTAGAAAACCATAAAGAATTATTAAGAGTTAATACATTGTATAAGTTTTTGAATGATGAAATCAGAATTCAAAAGAGAAGATTATTTTCAAAATAAATTAATTTTCAGAAGAAAGAGGATATGTCATAAAATAAAATTGATTGATTGTATAATGTCCCTCTCGAAAAATTTTCTATATATTGAGACGCTACCACTTGCCGGTGGAGAGCTGCAAATTTTGTCCTATAGTCGGCACTTAGGGCCATTGAGCAGGGAGGGATCTTTTTCGTGTCAGCACCTACTGCGACACGGGAACTCAGTTAATACTGTATCATATGAAGGACCGGTCTCGACGTCCCACGGTGGGATACTAAGCAGCGATTAATTTCTTACTTTGCGACACTATAGCAGAGGGTTAGGCTCTAACCACTGCGCCACGCGGGCGACCATACATTAAGAAAATAAGCTTTAATATTCTTACCAAAATTTATAACATTACAACCTGTCTTGCTATACATCACGTAATTCATGTACTTGTACATTTAAATTTCAAATCTGATCATATATATACGAGTTTATTTTTGGAAGACAACATGCGGTTGTATGGTGTTTATGTCGTCATCGCCAACTTGTATCAGTCGGAATCCATGTTCCTCTATCTTTTTCTTCTTTCGTTCATATCCCCATCCTACACCTAAACCACCACCGGAGGGACCCGATAAACTCAACGGAAGGCACGAAAAGAGACTTAGAGGTAACTCCATCTGTGCTGTTGGATCATTAACCAGCTTGTGGGGATAAGAAGATATGGGAGGGTCATATGTTGCTACATATCCATCTGGTTTCAGGACCCTTTTCGTTTCTTCAAGCATGGCGTCCAACTCGAAAGAATCGTGAAGAACGTCGCTAATTAAGACAAAATCAAACTTCTCTGTCCAATCCTCGGGAATTTCTCCCCCTCTCCTGCAGATAAACTGAACATTTTTCGTGTCACTCTTTGAGAGTTCTTTTTGGGCGTGATCTATAGACTCTTTGTCCATGTCAATGCCATAAATGTTACTCTCGGGATACAATGCCGCTATTTTTAAAGTGAACTTTCCATATCCGCATCCAAGATCTAGCAGCGTAAACAGACTTCCTGCTTTAAAAAAATGGAGAGTTAAATTAATGAGAAAAAAATATGACCGCATTTGAAAATTGAAATAAACAAAACGCACTCAAATATTGTACATGTATATCCTCATTAAAAAATATTTATATATGCACATTAGTTGCCACCACCTTGTTTGAGTTTCAGTACTGGGATCAACAAATTTTTTATCCATTGTTGAATGGCCTCCGGTGTGAAAAATTGGCCCCACCAATGTAGAAAAGGCTCATAGCATCCGTAACCTTCAGGGAGAAAGTAACCAAATAAGATTACACATTTGCTTTCTAAGTATGTGCATTAAGTAAGATTAAATTTCTACATTATTTGTGAGCGAATTGAATCCATGAAGCTTAGGAATATTTATTTAGATATAAAACTTTTGAGACCTTACAATATCAAGGAATACATAGCTACAATTTATTTACACTCAAAGTAAAGTCAAAAGTTATACACTTATAACCCTATATACGAATGTCAAAAAAACTTGTCAAAATAAGCTAAATTTTAAATAATAACTTTGTCTTAAGCGAATCTTAATCTTTTAGTTAGTAATGAGCATCAAAATTTAGTAAGCACTATTAATATTTGCAAAACAGAAAATAATATCTGGTGAACAAAAATTAGACCTCGTGGTCCATCTTCTGCCATGACGTTATTAGTCTAGGGAACATCTCACAGAGTATAGGGAGGACAGAGGCAATGTTACCGCATTGCTTTGCCAGTGACTCGTCATATGGAAGTGAGTATTTCCCGTCCTCGTGAAATCTGACTATTCCTGCCGAAATCAAACAGCCCAACCATTCTTGTACGTACCTGAAATATAATGTACAAAGGAAGTTCATTTAAAAACAAAATTCTGATTTTGAGTGTATATTCCTTGATTAGAATTAAGAAAGAATATTTGCAAGTATCAAGTTAAATGAAGTGTACTTCCGAATCAAAGTCTTACGCATGTAAAGAAAGATAATTATTTCACCATTGTTAAGGAAAAAAGTCTGCATTTAAAGATCACATGATAAATACATCAAAATATTGCTCATTAGTACTTAACATATAACCTGAAAGATTTACTTATGTACAAATGTTTTGTTATATTGAATTAGATCCTTTGTCAAAATTATTGTCTACATGTTCTAACAATAAAATTCTTCCCCTCTTAAATTTGACATTTATACACGGCAAGTGAATCTAAAAACAATCATAATTCATGTAATATGGCTTCTGATTATCATTGATCATAAAATACAACGTAGCAATATTGATTGACCTTGAATTTAGTAAAACATACAGTCGGATTTATGTACCATCATGTCCACCATGAATGGTACAACATCATTTATCTGTGTACGTATAGCAATACAACAATAAACCATTATTGCCTGTAAATGAAATTTATATCTCTCAGACGATGCGTTATAAGAGAGTTATTTTCGTTCGAACGATTTCCAAAACAAAGGAAGCTCCTGACAAATAGGTTGACGAAATAACGATATCAACAATCTTGTCTAAAGGCAATTTTTCAAATATTCTTTGGTCGAGATAATGTCCTTTTCAGGAAGTTCAACCTATCATTAATTCGAATTCTGACTGGCATTTTTTTATGCAAATTGCTAGGTCATTAATTTTACACTGAATTTTCTCCGAATATTTACGTTTATCCCATTACATGTATGCCATGGGACAAAAAGTCAATTTGACAGGTTGAGATGAAACATATGGAGATAAATAGGGGATGCTTACTCCTCTATGACACATGATCCCACCTCGTGTTCATGTTTCCTCTGCTCTGATTTACTTTGTTGGAATGGATTTTTAAGCATGATAACTGTTTTTTAATCAAAACATTTCATCTATAATTTTTTTAATCATGCTTAGCTGTAATACCTGTTCCATACAAAAAAGTCGGTTTAAAACAAAGGAACTGAAAATTACATATTAATTTGTAATTTATATTTTATGTACTTTGTTAAATAATAGCTGAATTTCAAGAGGCAATGCATAGTTATTGCTTTATCATTTTTCCTGTATATATAATGCACCACACAGCAAAACTGTAAAAGTTCAATAACTAGGTATCTGGGTTAGGTTTTTAAAATAGATATTGACAAAAAAGACTTACTTCAACTTTTTACCTGTCTTCTGACTTAGCTCCTCCGCAGAACAAGGGCATTGTTCTTTGATCAACGCATCAATTAATCCGACTTTATGTCCAAATGCCAAAACTAAAATAGTAAGTCCATCTCTTACGATCTGATCTAAATCTCGAAGACCTGATGCCGACGCCATTTTTATACTTGACTGTGATAAAATTTATCAGTTTAGACACTTGTGACGTGGGTATTGATAGCCCGTTCTATTTCAAACAAAATGTTTTAAGAAAACGATAAATGAAATTTGTTTTTTAGTGTATTATTTTCTAGGATTTTGCTCTTCATGAATACGAGTGACATTCCAAATATATGCTACGTCTATAACGTCATTAAAACTTTCAAAAATGACGTAGTTATTTCTTTAATTCAAAATATTATATGCAAAGAGATTAATTGTCAAGTATATTTATTAATTTTGTATGTCATCCTGATATGAGAGGATCCATGTTTGTTATTTAAAAAAATAACGTTTGATGTATCTTTGTACACATGTCTATAAGGCCTATAATTAGGCTATAAGGCTTAATTCCTAGAGCCTGTGATAGAGAATCTCGTGTAAAACTTTTCAATGTTATATTTCAATTACTGAGTACATACTAGTGTTGTGTTTTGCGTGCACTATGCCTAAATAGTAGTCAGGGTTTGACACATGGTGCACGAGCCGGAGGCTCTAATTTAGAAAAACTGTTTTTGTTTATTTTTCTCCTTTATTGGTAAAATATTTGAAACTCAGTTATAAAGATAACGGCGTCCGTGGCGTAATCGGTAGTGCGTCGGACTATGTGGTAAGATTTTCTTCAGAAACGGAAGCCGTGCACTATTTCGGCATAGTATGCTTATGCTATATAAATCCTTATAACACTATGCGAGGAAAGTAGGGTATGGGTTATATAGAGACAAACTGACAGGAAGCATGATAGTTATTAACATGACTTATATTGCTAAATACACTTATAATAAGAACAAGATCATTTCATGAATTCAGGTTTGAGTGTTTTTATAGACATATCTTGGTTTTTTCCAGTATGGCTATACTATAACTAATCACAAATTGAATAAAAAAGACTAAGTGTCGGAGAAAATGGTATGGTATGGAATTTGGCATAGAGCATACAACTTTTGTTTAATTTATGTATAAAGTATAAGGTCTTTCTTGTCTATAAATTAATAAATAATGTATTTAAGATTCAAAAACAAATCTATGTTTTTCATAGGAATAAAAAACCTTCCGTTTCCTTTGTAAAAATGCAACAAAGCATATAAAATAATTATGAGTTACATGTAATTTAGATAATAAAATTCTTTCTTTGGAATTAATGTCGCATGTGTTGCAGAAAAAGTACAAAAGCGGGTTATATAATTTTTTCTGCAATAGATGCGACATTAAGTCCCGTACTAACAAACAAAAAAAGATATTTTATTGTATATATTTACAACATTCAAAAACCAATCTTAGTAAAATCAAATACGTTATAAGATATTGTATTTTAAATGAATGTGCCATTGCATGCATAACTGTTGGAACAACCATTGTTCAAGAAAACTATGAACGTGGCTTGCCTAGAGTCGTTTATGCACTGATTAATGGCAATGGTCTTCATCAGAAATAAAAGAAAAAATATCCAGTGGATGTAAAGATATGTATTTCAATGATTACATCATGATTAAAAAGAGATACATGTAAATAAAACATGAAAAATAAAGTTTAAAAAACATAGTAATTCAGATCATTTGAAAAAAAAAGAAAGACAGAATATATCATTAAGTAAGAATATCCAAGGTACACAAATTCATGTTAATGAATGGCCAATAATATCTGAGGGAAGGGATTGGCACAAGACTGCAACATGTATATTATTCAACAAAAATCTACAGTTTGATTCATTTGGCTACGAAAGTGAAGACAAATATGCAGATCTTCAGGCAAAAGATGATTATAATATTTGGAAAAGTTTTTGAAAGAGAGGGGTCAGTGGAAATTGTATGATCATACAAGTACGAGAAAAGTAGATGCAAAATTTGTTTTCAAAGGAGCCATTGGATACATGAAGAATCAAGCACTTCAATCCATACATGAAAGAGAGAATGACAGAAAATCCGATATAAATGAAAACACTATTTCTTGGATGTTAACAGTACCTGCTATTTGGTCAGATGTGGCAAAGAACTTTATGAGAAAAGCTGCTGAAGAGGCTGGCATTCCAGGAAAGAAGTTGACCTTGGTATATGAACCAGAAATGGCTGCTCTTTGGTTTCTGCACGAAAATAAGGAAATTCGTTCTGGTGGAACTATTGACATAACAGTTCAAGAGATACTTCAGGACAACAGAATCCGACAATTAATTCCTGCTATGGGGGTAGCTTGTAGTGGCACAACACTTGATAAATCTTTAACTTACAAAATCGAGAAAAAATTTGCCAATAGTATTGAAAGGTTTCGCAAGAATGAGCCCAAAAAATATGTAGAACACCAAAGGAATATAGAATTTACGAAAAGAAAATATGGCAAGTCAGAGGGAACTTTCACTTTAAATGTCTCTAAAAAATTAAGTAGATCCGAGGATTACGGAGGAAGAATACAAAACTTTCTTAGCCCCAATATTGGAGGAAATTGATTACAAAATCCTCGAAATTAAAAACACTGGTATTAAGGTTTCTCATCTTGTGCTTATAGGGGGATTTTCGACAGACGCGAGAATAAAAAGGCACTTCTTTGAGAAATATTCAATATACACTGTTAAAACTCCAGGAAATCCGGATCTGGCTGTCTTGAATGGTGCAGTACTTTTCGGACAGCGAGAATCTCTCGTTACTGAAAGAGTTTGTAAATGCACTTACGGGTTCGCAGTTTTTAAAAAAATTGATAAAACTCATAAAGCTGAAAAGATACATCAAAAAGGAGGAGTTACTTTGGTGAAAGATTGCTTTAGTGTTGTGTACAAAAAGGGAGAAAGAGTATCAACAGATGGTAAATCTTTTAAGGAAATCGCAGTGTTTGGTGAATTTGGGGCTGATAGGGTTCATAAACGCAAAGAGCCTATAATTATACACATTTTCTCATCGGAAGAACAAAATCCTCAGTATACGGATGACCCGTCTTGTAAATATCTGTGTGAAATGAAAATGAATCCCCCCGGAGGCGAATGGCCCGTGAGGGTGGAGGGAAAAGTCAGGTTCAGAGTAGCGGGGACTGAATTTGAAGGAGAGCTTTATGACAATAAAAATGTTAAACAAGAAGTAAGAATATTAGCTTAAATATTTTTACCGAAATTCATGAGATTACTACCTGTCTTGCCTTATCGCGTAATACATGTATATATTTATATATGTCCTTATCACCAACTTGTATAAGTCGGAATCAAGAATATATCTTTGAGTATGAAGATTAGATTTTATATTTTTACCAAAATTCATGACCTACATCCTGTCTTGCTATATCACATAATACATGTATATATTTATACGTGTACATTTCAAATCTGATATTATTATAAGTTTATTTTTTGAAAACAACACGCTCTTGTATGGTGTTAATGTCCTTATCGCCGACTTGTATCAGTCGGAATCCATGTTCCTCTATCTTTTTCTTCTTTCGTTCATATCCCCATCCTACACCTAAACCCTCACCCGAGGGACCCGATAAACTCAACGGAAGGCACGAAAAAAGACTTAGAGGTAACTCCATCTGTGCTGTTGGATCATTGACTAGCTTGTGGGGATAAGAAGATATGGGAGGGTCATATGTTGCTACATATCCATCTGGTTTCAGGACCCTCTCTGTCTCCTCAAGCATGGCGTCGACCTCGAACGAATCGTGAAGGACGTCGTTAATTAAGACAAAATCAAACTTCTCTGTCCAATCCTCGGGAAGTTCTCCCCCTTTCCTGCAGAAATATTGAACATTTTTCTGGTCAGATATAGAGAGTTCTTTTAGAGCGTAATCTATGGAGACGTTGTCCATGTCAATACCATAAATGCTACTCTCGGGATATAATTTAGCTATTTCTAAAGTAAACTTTCCGTAACCACATCCAAGATCTAGCAGAGTGAATTGGTTCCCTGGTAAAAGAAAAATGAAGAGTCATATTACTGAGAGAGAGAGAGAGAGAGAGAGAGAGAGAGAGAGAGAGAGAGAGAGAGAGAGAGAGAGAGAGAGAGAGAGAGAGAGAGAGAATTAAAATCAACAAAACTCACTTAATTATTTTTATACCTTGTTTGAGTTCCAGTACTGGCACAAACATATCTTTCATCCACTTTTGAATTGCCTCCAGTGTAAAGAAATGGCCCCATCAATGTAGGAAAGGCTCATAGCAACCGTAACCTTAGGGGACAAAGTAAGCAAAATGATAGTATATTTGCTATATGAATATGCACATTATGCAAAATATGACTTCTCTTTTATTTGGAAAGAAATCAACTCATGCAGCTTGGGAATTTTACATGTAAAATTTATGAGGGCCTACAATCTCAAAGGTTACATGACTCTATACTTAGTCAAAATATTTCACTTAAACCCTTTACTTCAAAACACTTGTTAAGCTATATACTTAAACAATAAATTTCTAACGATAGAATTTTATGCATCTTTTTTACGATTTAATAGCATCTATTAATTTAAAGAACAGATGCCTTTATTTTATGAGGAAAACTTTGTTGCTGCTATTTGAGTTGGGTTAGCTATAAATTAGATCGGGTTCGGGATATCTCAAATTCCTCCTCTTTGCCCTGGATCCTAAAAACGAAAGGTACACGAATTTTGTAGCAGACAGAATTTTCCAAAAATATGCTTTCAATCACGATTGTTTCTTAAGGAGCATCGATTTCAAATCTTTGTTAGCGCTTTTAATATTTGCAAAACCCCAGAAAAATCTTGTAAACCAAAATGAAACCTCGTGGTCCATCTTCTGACATGACATTTTCTAGTTGAGGAAACATCTCACAGAGTATAGGGAGGACAGAGGCAATACTACAGCATTCCTTTACCACTGACTCTTCATATGGAAGTGAGTATTTCCCGTCCTCGTGAAGTCTGACTATTCCTGCCGAAATCAGACAACCTAGCCATTCTTGTACATACCTGAAATATAATGAACCCAATGAAGTATTATGAGGAGAGTTAGGTTTTTCTCTCGAGTTGTGATTGGGATATGGTACATCCAGTCGACCAATCAGCAATTGTTTTTGTAAATTACGATATTTGCGTTCGGGTTACTTCTTGACTCTTTAATCTCGGAAATGAAAAATGCAAGTAAACAACGATCCGTAAGATAACATGCAATTCTATGAATAGCGGTGGTGTCATCCAATAGACCGTTTCACGGTAACTGCGGTACTGCTCTTTTGCAGGGCAAAATGATAAAGTTTGGTGAAATATGACGTAAAAGTAATTGTTAAAGAAACGTCATTTAATTATCTGTCAACAGAAACTACGCCAAACGTTATTATTTTGCCCTGCAAAAGTGAAGTACCGCAGTTACCGTGAAGGGGCTAATATCTTCTAAATATGTGATTAATGAAGCTTCTGATTTGTACTCTAAATAAACAATAAACAGAACTCAATTACTGCTTCTTATTATTCTTGAAAAAAAACCTTTGATTTAATTTTTTTTAAACACACGTCTTTATTTCTGTCGCTGACGCAATCTCTGCGTACCTGATAGATTCGAGATCACATGACGAAAACAATCCGGTCTTTTCACTGCACCGTATGCCAAGTATTCATGAGGAGAGTAGCGTATCAGAAACACTTGGCTAGCGAAGATGATGAAGTACAATAAACCGTAAATTTAAAAGCGAAATCCGAATCATGAAGGGGAAGTCCTGGAATAGCATAAAGAAAGAATAATTGCTTTATGTATGGCAGCTTGGCATTCGTGTTAAGGAAGTTTTATTTCATAAAAGAAAATGAAGATGACGAACATTAAGCGATCTGATGATTGAAATAAACCACAGGTATAAACACGTGGTCTAATTAAATTCTAGAGGTATGCTCGGTCGCCGCAGAAAAGTAGGCATCCCTTGGTAACAACCGTACATGTATATACATATATATATTAATGATGTGGACAAAATATTCCATAGTCAAATTATACATAAAAATTAAGTCCTCATGATAAAATATGGCTATATTTATAATTGACAATGTATTCAGTAAAATATGTAGATAACGAATCGTAACTAATCGAATGAAATATATAGAAATCAACAAACAGTATTCAAGCTCAAATTTCCATTTTTCCATTTCCATTCAATAATATAAAACAAGGGCAAAGAAAAAAACACGGACCTCCAAAACTTTAGTGGTGGAATCAATTGCAAAGAAGTTGTAAGCTACCCTGTCGATTGGTCACATACACAGTCAGTGAAACATTGGATAACATCACAGATTTTATTTTGCGATTATATATCAATTTTTAACAAAACTGTCTTTTAAGGAGACTGTTGATTTTCTTGTAATGTTTAAACATGTCCATTTTTCTGTTCCCATTATGTAAGCTCTAATTATGGACGTTTGAACGTGAATACTTTTTGCTATCTAGATATTTCATTTCATCAATTATTTTTTCAATAGTTTGCTATTGTTCATAGCCAGCTAGAACATGCTTTGTGTATTGAATAAATTGAAAGACATAAATCAAATATTCGGGTGATGAAGTACATTTCTACATGTGTAAGAAAGTTGACGATACAAAAGTTAAAACCATCATGCTTACCATAAAGTTGTGTTTAAAACAATATATCCAAATATGAAAGAAATCTATCAGATTCTTTGCTTTCTTTATTACTGAGATTAAAATCATCAGCGAAATTACGATTGAATGATAGGTTCTGTTTGTTTTCAAGATCAATTTAACGATATATCATTAAACTCAACGATAAAGGAACATTACAAAATTGGATATTAAAGAGTTAATAGCAGAAGCAACCAATGACTAGCCCAATCAGATAAATCAACTAGATACTACGTTTAAGAATACAGTTCCAAGATAATATTATAAAAATAAAATTATGCAGAAACGAACAGTATTCAATCTGAAAGGGCAATTAAACAATGCAAATCATATTGGAGCAAACACGTACCTCTTAAACATCAGATGTGGGATCAGGTGTCATGGAGGAGTGAACATCCCCTGCCAACCGGTCACACCCTCGTGTGCTCCATGTCATGATCGGGAAATAACAGAAAAATCCGTCGACAATTCAAGTGTAAATTATGATCTAACTATTCTTGTTTCATCAACTTGTTCGTCAATAACTAACATCGTTTTAGAAAGTGTTTATACGTAGAGCATGCTCTTGCAAATCAACTGAGAAATGTAAACCCCGTATGCAGATGATGAGGTACACTGCTGTATAAGTAAGGGAAGTTGACGACTGAAAAGTTAAAGTCATCACCTTGAATTAGTTGGATGAATGTATCATCAAGTCAACCATGGATGACCCAACATCATTTATCGATATACAATAGCACAATACACTATTTTCACCAGCATATGATAGTTTTATCTTTCAGTTGTGTATGTTTTTCGTTAGAACAATTTCTAAAACAAAGCAAGTTTCTGAAAAATCAGTTGATGCAACAATGATATCAACATTCTTGATTAAAGTCATTATTTCGCATACTCTATGGTCAATACAAAGTTTTTTTGTCTGGAAATGCAACCGATCATTCAGTCAAATACCGACTGACGATTTTAATTATTAGTCATTCAGATTTACATTGAATGTAAATTCTAAGGATATGTACTCTTATCCGATTATGATGTGGAACACAAGGCGTGTTTTATAGGTTGGAGGGGATGCTTTTGAGATAATGCATGCTGTAGTACATATGTATGGCACGCCAAATTCACAAAAATGAGATAAACCTAGTTTCACAATTGATAAACTAGGTTTATCGACTGTAAACTATAGTTTACAAACCGTAAACTATAGTTAACGATTCGTTAAGTATAGTTTTCATCTGTAAAACTATATTTAACGGTTGTTAACTATAGTTTACGAATGATAATCTAAGTTTATCTGTCTGTAATAAGCGTTAACAATAGATTTTGTTGATAAACATAGATTCACGTTTGTAAACTATAGTTTACAATCGTAAACTATAGTTAAGAGTTGTTAATCATAGTTTCACAAATCGTGAAACTATATTTATCAGATCGTTAACTATAGTTAACGGTTTGTAAACTATAGTTTACAAATCGTGAAACTGTATTTATCAGATAATCTATGTTTTGCAATCGCAAATGATAGTTTTCGGTGTTAAGTATAGTTTACGGTTGTGAAACATAGATTATCGCGTTAACTATAGTTTACAGATGTAAAATATAGATTAACGTTGTTAACTATAGTTTACAGTCCGTAAACTATAGTTTACAACCGATAAACCTAGTTTATCGACTGTGAAACTATGTTTTGCTCATTTTTGTGAATTTGGCGTGCCATACATATGCCATACAGAAAA
Source organism: Saccostrea glomerata (assembly GCA_003671525.1). Classification (NCBI taxonomy): domain Eukaryota; kingdom Metazoa; phylum Mollusca; class Bivalvia; order Ostreida; family Ostreidae; genus Saccostrea; species Saccostrea glomerata. Next base: position 1,250,028 of record PRKT01000104.1, on the reverse strand, counting down.
CAAAGGAAATGAAAATTACATACCAATTTGTAATCGATATGTTATTTACTGGTCATATCAAAAGCTGACTCTCAACAGGCAATGCTTGGTGTATTCGTTTTAATTTTTCTGCATACATTTATATCTTAAAGCACCACAGTGCAAACATGTTAAAGTGCAATGAACTAGGAACAGATAATTGGGTCACGTTCTTTAAATAGAAATCGACAAAGAAGACTTACCTCAACTTTTTACCTGTCTTCTGACTTAGCTCTTCTGCAGAACAGGGGCATTTTTCTTCGATTAGCGCATCAATTAATCCGACTTTGTATCCAAATGCAAAAACAAGAGTGCTAAGCCCATCTCTCACGATCTGCGGTAAATCTCGAGGTATAGATGTCGAAGCCATCTTTAAACTTTACTGTGGATTTTATTTTTTCAATTTAGACAATTATGACGTGTATAAGCGTTATTGACAGCCTGTTTTTGATCATGTGAAGAAATATTATATCACTGAAATTTCAGATTGATGGAATGTACTTTACCGGTACGATCACCTTTTTGATTCGAGATTTGCGCGTTAGGTGACGAGGCGTAAACACTTAGCAACGTATCAACTTTGATGGGCGACGCCATTTTGTTATGTAAGGACATCAAAAGGAAGAGAAAGATGGTTCAATGTATTTTCGTATTATTAAGCAGGGGTTAGGGGGCGATTGCTCCAAATACGTATAAAAAAACCTAAGGTCTAGTCATTAGTCGTCAAAGATATCTGTGCTAAGATACAGTCATGTTACTGTAGTTATATTGTGTCTTTTCTTGCAGTTGTAAATGCGTTTGTTCAGTGTGAGCAAGGAGGTAAATTTATGATTTTAAAAAACACACTTAAGAATTCATCAGAAGAATGTTAAATTTGACTCATGGGTAATTTCATGTATATCTATTAAAAACAGAGAAGCTTGATACTGTTTTGTGATCAATTTGACCTTGAAAGTTGTAATTATGTGCTTTTTTAAATGCTAAGGACATTTGTGGAACTAGTATGAGGAAAAATTAATATTATTTCTTGCAAGTTTTTCTAACAGATTGATGTATGAAACCCCATATGGCATCAACTCTTATGATTGAAAATAACCACAGGTATGATAAAGTGTATATTTCAATATTACATATGACATTACAATTCCCAATACCCTCCTTTTAAACGAGCGAAAAAGAAAAAAAATTCCTAGCACATACTGTGGCATAACCAATGATCAAAGGGGGACGAATATTTCCGGATTTTGTCGGTAAACGTCACCAACGGATTGCCATCCCAACTTATAATTCTGGTAACATATCAGTAAATAAAATCTTATTCTTATTACAAAAGGCATCTGCTTACGTTGAGTGTAGTGTTTAGCTAAAACATGTGTTGGGAATGCCATTCTGTTTAATATCGACAAAATAATCCCAGAGCCAAACCAAAACAAAATATACAATATACAGAAAGCAAAATGAGACTTTAAAACTAGTTTGTTGCGTAATTTGACATCGTTGTCATTGATCAAAACAAGAAAATTAAAATGAACATTTAGTGCTTCTATTCTTATCGAAAGGTTTCTTTTTTTTTTTTTTATTTTTTTTATATTCAGAAAATTAAAATGACACTTCAATTTTTTTGCACTTTTGGAATTTTTCGTCCTTTTAAAATGATCATACATTTATTAATATTCAGAGGCATAATCACAGAGATTTTGCCTTTTTTCTCTTCGCAATTGCTTAATTTTTTTTTAAAGCTAATTTTGGGAGTCATTTATGAGGCATTATAGGCGGTTTTATAGTAATAATTGTTCTTTACATATTTACTTGTATTATGCAAAACAAGGATTTATTTACCAATTTTCTGCACGATTTTTCGACAAACAGTGCAGTAATTTTTGTCTAATATAGTATATTGCCTACTTAATTTGGCGTTGAATAATACAATCGAGGCCCATTTAGACTAGTGCTCTGAATTCCGTTGCTTTTCATAATAATGCAAGATGGCTGCTTTTTCAATATTTCTTTCACTAAACATGCTAAAGGGGAGATTTAATTTGTGTTTGTCTAAGGATTTATTTGTGTAACTTGAGGATTTTCAGTAAAAAGTATCAAGATTTCGGAAAAAATAACATAGACTTTAAAATAATGAGATTTTGTTTTCTTAGTAAGTTTATGACCTATCCAAAGATAGTTGCAATGTATAACATTTATCTCCTGTGATAAGAAAAAAAATAAACAGAAGTGCAGCACTTGTGAATGTCATCTTCTAATGGTACGAGTATTTATTTAGAAATATAAAAACCACACAGTAATTTTTCCAGTTCTTTACTTCACTTAGATGCCCATTCTTCCATGGCACCTGATTCCACATCTTATGTTCTTTAAAGGTTATTCTGTATACTCTGCCTCAAGAGACTCTTGATCTAATGATTTTGTCTTTGTTAGCTTGCCTGATTATTGTTCAATATCTTTATTTATCATACGATTCTTTGTCAAGATGTAATGGAAATCAATTGCAAAAATAACGTGAGTTGAATACCTTACATCACATTACGATATGAATGTTTCTGTGTATATTGCGCGTCAGTTGATGTAATGCATCAGTTATTCGTTTATAATTAAAATTTTGTTAGATTTTAGATTTTTATTTATTTTTAACTAGTCTTTTTATATAGCTGCAAAAGTAGTGTTAGTTAATCACGTGACCAATCAATATTCACATCTCAATGTTTGCTTAGAAAGTAAGACCTTGTAAATTAAAAAAAGTATTGTAAAACAGTAACTATTTTTTGAAAAGAAGTCACTTGTTCTTGCATAGTATTTTGGTTTGTTACCTCAAAATTTAACTAGAAGTGACCAATCTAATTGAAAACAAAAAGAAAATAATTCCCTTTCATTTAGTAAAAACTACGAATTTTGTCATGTTTTATTACAAAGGCGTGAAAAACATAACAAAAATGGAAAAGGTCAGCGGCAGCTTTGTTTTCACTCGGAATTTATTCGTCTTGGTTTAAATACGTATGTGTTTCTTCTATATCTGGAATGCAATGCACTCTTGAATCGTGTTCACGTCCTTGCCGCCAAAGGGAATCAGTTTGAAACCATGTTCCTCCACCTTTTCCTTCCTTCGTTCGTAGCCCCACCCCACACCCAGTCCTCCGCCTGATGGACCGGAGGAACTCATGGGTAGGCATGAGAATAGGCTCAGGGGCATAAAGAACTGGGCGGCTTTGTTGTCAACTAACTTTGTGTGGTATGACGATACAGGAGGGTCGTAAGCCGCACCATACCCATCTGGTTTCAGGACTCGCTTTGTTTCCTCTAAAATGTCGTCTACTTCGTACGAGTCGTGAAGAAGGTCAACTAAAATGACAATATCAAACTTTCCCGCCCAATCCTTTGGAAGATGTCCTCCTTTCATGCAGAGAAATTGAAGGTTTTTCTGGTCGCCTTTTTCCAGTTCTTTGTTTGCGTGGTCTATTGAGACTTGATCCATGTCGATACCGATGATAGTACTGTCAGGGTACAATCTCGCTATCTCTCTGGTTAGCCTTCCATAACCACATCCAAGATCCAGCAGCGTAAATCGAGTGCCTGGTCAATCAAAATACCCAATTGACATAATTACAATTAATAATTTTTTATTAATTCAACATTTTGTTAATAGTTACCTGATTTTAAATCCAGTATGGGGATCAGCTGATCGTGAATCCACGTCACTTCCGGATTGTGATAGGTACCCCACCATTCGAGGAAAGGGTCATAGTAGCCATAACCTTCAATGAATAACATAAACTTCATTTATAATTATAAAATAACACATTACGCTGTAGAAATAAAGATAGCTATTTGTAAGAGATAGAGAGGCTACAGAATCATATAACGTGATTACATTTTCATAAAAGGATGTGAAGCTAGGCTTCTCGTTAACCTTATTTAACAAATTTTACTTAATTTAAAAAAATAGTTTGGTAAACAGAATGCACATTTAGAAATCAATCACAATAACACGAATGCTTATTCTTTATGAATTTTTTAGACACCAATCGTAAACACAATCATACCTCGAGGTCCGTTCTCCGGCAAAACTTTCTCTAGCCGAGGGAACATATCACTCAGAACCGGAAGTGCTGCAGCGATGTTACAACACTCTTTAACAATAGTATCCTCATATGGAAGTGAATATTTGCCGTTCTCGTGAATCTTGACGATTCCTGTTGAAACAAGACATCCCAACCATTCCTGTATGTATCTACAAATAAAACAACATTTATTGTACTACAGTGTCATTTGCAAGAGTTTTGCACCATTTTTTATTCGTATGAGTTATTTAAGAGAAATAGATGACATTATTCAGTAAGCATGGCGTCATTGATAGCAATTGCTCTGTTATAGTATATATCCTGTTGCGCGCAGTGGAGTATCTTAGAAAATATAGCACCAAAACTATTTTTCCAAGATAATCTACCTGTTCGCTTCCCATCACTTCCGTTACTAAGGTTGACGTACAGAGACACATTTGCATGTATTGTCATTTAAAGTTTTCATAAATACAGTGTATATCTTTCTTTGCAAAGTCTATATTGATATACCGGTATATCTCTGCTGGATTAAGTATATATTACGTCCACTTCACATTTCAAATAGTTCTCTACTCTGTTTTGATAAGTTAAAATTTGTTAGTTAAAGAAATCGATATCATTTTGATATAATGTAGAAGTGACCTTGAAAAAAAAGTCAAAAATAACCTATCAGTGATTCGATCGATGGGGTTGGCTGATGTGTTCCATACTTAATTTAAGGCCTCAATTTTTATACTGAATGTTCCGTCTGCCTGATTAATAAATAGGGCTCATGACGGATTGGAATGGTCAACAGGAGACACTTACTCTTCTTAGGCACCTGGTCTGGGGGCCATAAAACTTAGACGAACTCACTTGTGATCTCAGTCTTACTTTTCCACTATATATTTCTTTAGTAAAAGTTAGACTGAGATCAAAAGTGAGCTCGTCTAAGTTTATGGCCCCCAGGCCGGATCACATATCAAGAATCTTCAGGGGCCTTTTTTCATGGATTATTTATAGATTTTTTTTAAATTGATTACTGATCGTTATCTTATCTTTATCATAAAAAGTTCGACGAAGAGAAGATTTGAACAGAACCAGTTGTGAAATAAATAAAAAACAACAAAATGAAACTTTCTTGAAGAATTTTACCGGCATAAATAATAAAATTCAAGGCTAAAAAATGTCCTCTTTATTATTTTGTGCTAACCTTATTAATAAAAGTCATTTAATCTTTTTTTTTCAAATTTGCACACGTATTACAGTTAACTATTTCTCAGAAAAAATGAAATAATTAGACCTACCTTAATTTTTTACCCGTCTTTTGACTAAGTTCCTCTGCAGTGCAGGGATGTATTTTAATAAAGTCATCAATTATTCCAGTTTTGTTTCCAAAAGCCAAAACAAGCGTGCTCAACCCGTCTCTCACAACTTTCTCTAAATCTCGAGTAGTTGAGTCACTCGCCATTGTAAGTGAAAATAAATGTCAAAGAAATCTTTGATAAGGTATGCAACTAGACTGCACTTGCTGATATACGGAAACCAGTTAATGTTATGATTTTTTTTGCAATGTACTTACTATTTTCAAGGTTAAGGAAAATTTTAGCTAATTAAGGAGAACATTGTATATTTATCTATTATTCCATTTTTAACCCTTTATACCGTTGATACAAGTTATTTGATATCGTTTTCTTATCCCACAATTGTGACGTCACAATGGGTAATGCGCTAGAGTGATGAAGTAAAATAAAGTGGAGTCCAATATAAAACCGCATTTATTATATTTAAACATTGATCGTGGTGTGTAAAACATGGGATAAAAAGAATCTCACATGATTTATATGTAGTCAGATATGATTTTTATCCAACTCGTTATGTGTTTTTATCCCCTTGACAAGGCTCGGGGATATAAAACACACAACTCGTTGGATAAAAATCATATCCAACTACAAATCATGTGAGATCCTATATATATTTGAACAAATTTTAATTGTTTTATTTCACGCAATTTTTTTTGTGTTTGTTACAACAAAAAATTTTGATTAAATGCATGTATATTAATTCTGATTTTTTTTTGGAACAAGTAAGTGATAAAATTTTGGAACAAGCCTCATATGTAGTAGGGTATATTAAATCATAATAGCAAATTCATGCACATGCTTTACATGACATTATGATAATATGTTGATAAAAGATTTCTGTCTTTCTTACTTTGTTTTACATATGGATCAACTCACTGATGTCTTAATCAAAGAAACTCGTTATTAGCTTTTGAAAAAGAAAATATAAAAGTAATGAAGCAATGACCAGGTGTAAACGCACTATCCGTCTTATAACAATAAATTATTCTAAAATTTTATGTGATAAAAACACATCTTATATAAGGTTAAAAAAAGTTCATCAAATCTGATAGAACCAAAATTTATCAACAGCATCAATACTGCGCCTTTACCAAATGAAGAAGAAATTATCTTAACTCCTTTTTTCTGCAGACTGGTTGTATCTTTAAGTGTTGCTTATGCATCTAATTCCACCTTTATTTGTAAAAAATTCACAGGAAGGTAGATAAATATGCTAATTTCAGAACGTCCTTATCTATATATTCTCCTTCAAAATGTATAAAGCCCATTTTGTTTCAGAAAAGACAGAGCACAAGCTTTACCATCTATCAAATTAATACCGGTATATTTCATAAACATTATCAGGTTCAACTTAAGTATGAAAAAAACTTAAGTATAAAAATCTTATCTCAAATTTGACGAAATATCATCAAAATAAAAAAAATAATAAGTTAACTTTTTTTTTTTGTCATATTCTCGTGGGCTTTCTGTATACTAGGATAAATATATCTGGTCATAATTTAAGTATCAAACAAAATTTTCATATATTGTTCATAACAAATAGGGGACCTAATTCGGCCTTTATTCAAACAACGACACATGAAGAACTTGTATTTAAGTTGATACTAAAATCCGCCATACATTGAACCTGACATTGACATAAAATAATCAGTACGCAATGTTTTTTTTTCAAAACAAACATTTGCTCTTCTTATATCATAGGTTAATACTCTCCCTTTCTCTATCTCTCTCTCTCGTTGTGGTATATGTAATTTAGAGTTTTCATTGAAATAGTTTTTATTCGAAGAATTTAAGAATAATACCCAGGTGTAACATGAAGGTCTTAAAATTTGTAAACTCAAATTCTCTTATTTTCGTTCAAATGTTAATTAGTTTAAAGCACATTTTGTTTCAGAAACATAGAGCACAAGTTTGCCCATGTATCAAATTAGTAAGTTGTTCTTCGTTCATTAATTAATTAATTAATTCATTCATTTATTCTCTCAGAAAACCATATACATGATACAAGAGATACATATATTTACATATTTACAATAATTATCGACGAGCAGAAATTACAGGAGGACAGACAGTGTCAAAAATGTTTGTGATAAATATACACAAATTTAGCTTGTACCTTTTGTCGGCTTTCTGTATGATAAAAAAAACCATATTGCTGGTTTTAAATTATCATACAAAATGCCATGTATTGTGCATACAAATAAGAGACATGATTCGGCCTTTTTCAAACATTGACACCTGATGCACTTACATTTGAGTTGATACTAAAACCCTCCATACATTGTACCTGACAATGTATCTGGCTATGACCTAGCAGAAAATCACTACGCAGTGTTTTTTTCAACATTGTTCAAATTTAGGTCAATGCGTGTATTATCAAGACAAATATTTTACGCACATTTGCAAATACGCACTAAGAACATATTATCATGTTTTTGTGCTTAGATACAATATTAGCAAATCTAATGAAATCATATTTTTATCATTACATTTATGTTTATAGTGAATAAAGAAGATATGAATTTCAGACTCAATATCATATTTCATTAAGGTCAGACGACACGTTCCTCACATACATGTTTTGTATCTCTTGGTATAATATAAAGAAAAATTCATATTTTTTCAATTGTCTCCTGATTTCTACATTGTTTTTAAAATGTTTCTAATTATACGTACACCAAAAAGGTGATATAGACCATTCAGAAGGTTACCCATAAGGGTTAAATAAGTAAATGACTCAGTTGTGTCTTGTCCAAATGCCTGGTAAGGTACCCTAATTTTTTGTGAGGAATATTGTTTAAGTATCTAGATTTCAATGACAAATTCATAGGAAAAATTATATATTTTTGAGCAGTTGTCATCTTGATAAACCCATTTCAATTTAGATAACCTATTAAAAAATCGTTATATTTCCTTTCAGTAGAAAATGATATTTTAGAGCTTAAAAACAGATTCTGATTTGTTTTATTCTACAGGTAAATACAATACCGGGTATTATATTTTGAAACAGCATTGTCGAAAAAAAAATTCATTAAAATGTATCACACTCTCTTTTTAATTTTCCATACTCTTTAAAATATTGTTTATGTTAAAAAAAAAGATATACTTTTCCCCCAAACGTTTTGAATATTTGCTCTCTAAAAAAATATACGTTTTAAAATATATGTTTTAATCAATAAAAATCCGAGTAACTCACTTTTTGAAAAATATATTTTCACTGTCGGAAATTGTTTTTGTAGCTGGTACACTTCGCAGGTTCTGAAAATTTAAGAATAAATACGAGTAATTGAAAATACTCTCTAATAATTTTAAGTGTTACTGTGTACTGTGGCTGTGAAAAAAGCAGAAATCCGTTTATTATTAAAAAAATTTAAACCAAAAGTGGTCCCAAACATTCCTTAAAGAGGAGAGGGTATGATTTGAACAAACTTGAACCTACACTAACTAAGGATGCTTGCATATTTCTTTGACTACCCGTGGCTTAATAGTCCTTTACGTTTGAACTTACATTGTTGCTCACTCCCCCCTTTCCAACTAAAATATGACCAATCATGACTTTGCTGTCCTTGAAATATTTTCCCTGTTCCTTTCATTAAGTAAAACTTAGCCATTGTGGCGCCGCTCTACCTATCCTCAGGGAGTCAAACTTGAATCTACTCTTCCTGATGATGCTTCCATATAAATATGATCAATCATGGCTGTGCTATTTTTGAGAAAAAGATTTTTAGAGAATTTTTCTATATATTGCTATGTAAAACTCTGATTGGTGATTGTTGCCCCATCCTACCCTCGGGGGTCATTATTTGAACAAACTTGAATCAACACTACCTGAGGATGTTTCCATATAAGTTTTATCTTTCCTGGCCCAATGGCTCATGAGAGGAAGATTTTTAAAGATTTTTCCTATATACTCCTATGTAAAACTTTGATCGTCAATAGTGGCCCCGCCCTACCCCTGGGGGTCAAGATTTGATTAAACTTGAATCTAAAGTACCCGAAGATGTTTTCATATAAGTTTCATCTTTCCTGGCCCTTGATTCTTGAAAACAAGATTTTAAAAGATGCCTTAAATTTTTCGTTTATTTTTTATTATCTTCCCTTGAAATTGGATGTGGCCCTTCATTTAAACAAACTTGAATCACCTTTACCCGAGGACATTTTGTGGCAAGTTTAATTGAAATTGGTCCAGTGGTTCTTGAAAAGAGGTCGAAAATGTAAAAAGATTACACACACGGACAGACGGACGCCGGGCAAAATATGATTAGAAAAGCTCACCTGAGCCAAATGGACGTGTTAATCGTGTAATGGGCGTTTAGGGTATGGCGTCCGTTTAGCGTCTTTGTGTTCAGGTGATAAAAATCGTTGTAAATGAAATGGATAACATTCTTTTTCTTTTTGAAAATATGATTTGTCAATTGATATTTGAAACATCAGCTTGAATCTATACTAGATCTGTTTATTTCTTAAACCTGCAAGAAAGTTGATATTGGATTGAATTGAACTTAAAGCAATGTTTTCCATCATAGTTTTATTCAAGAGACAGGTTAATATCAAGTATATATACGAGGGGTTATCAAAACGTTCGTGGACTGAGGCTATAAAATTAGTACTATGTAGTCTATGCTTTTAAAATTTATATGTAACATAAAACAAAAAAAATAAAGAAATGTTAAAACTTTTAGCCTGATACGTTCATTATTTACCAAATTATTATAAAATGAAAACGACATTATAGGATCACGGGCGCTGTCGTCGTTTATTTTTATGACGTCCGATAACGCGATTGTTTTTTCAGTATTCCCTTTTTCTACCTTTTTTGGTGAGATTCCCTGGAGCTGAGTAAGGACTTAAACCCGCCTTGTTTATATAACTTTACAATGTCATGAACAGTGGCCTTCAATGAATTTAATATTCCAAATAGATTAATACATTGGGAGAGATCATCGCTTGAATGTGCCGGTGTAACGACGAAAAGTGACCCCCGTAGAATATTGACCAGGGGGTCATTTTTCTATGTAGAATAATGACCCCGGGTCAATATTCTACGATAAGTAGAGTCATTTTTCGACTGTAGAAAAACATTCCAGACCAGTTATTCTACGACTTCACACACGTTGAAAAATGACCCCCATAGAATATTGACCCCCTACTTTTTAAAACTATAAAACCTTATATCTGTATCTCCTGATATTTTTTCATACTTCAAATGTATAGGGGGAATTTTTTATGTACTTTAATCCTTGCCAACATATATTTGATTGCATATCTTAATAGTAGCATCACAATCCATGTATCTGCATGGTATGGATTTATTTTTGGCTTGCAGAATCCCAATGAAAAACTTCAAGAGCACTGTGCAGCAATATATTCAAGAAGTGGTGTGAATCGGATTTGGATACCCAAAAATTCCAAAGAATTTTTGGACAATCTGAAATCACAAGATTTTTCCAAAATCAAAAGCTTTAAAACTTACAACATTTCAAGTTTATAGACAACCATTTCCAACGATAAATTAAAGTCCAGGCTTTTTTTTTATCATTGACAGGTGCTTTTTAAAAAAAAATGGAACTCATCAATATACTTACCTGGTTATTGATCATTTGCAAAATTATTTTGTTAAAACACATTCGGATTGCACACACAAGTACTCTTAAGTTGACATAAAAAGATGCTTGAGTTTCTGATTGACAATATCTATGTGGTTTTTGGAGACCAGGTCTACCAACAATCTATTGGAATTCCCATGGGTACCAATTGCGCTCCGTTATTAGCAGACCTATTTTTGCATTCTTAAAGAAAAAAAAACACTTGCTGTGGAATTCAACTCGACATTTAGATATATCGACGACGTATTGTCAATTAACATTTTATGGTAATTTCCATTCCGACGTCGATACGATATATTCTGGTGAGCTTGAGATAGCAAAAGATAACACAGAGTCTGACACATCTGTTTCATACTTCGACATTTTACTTGAAAAAGGTTTACCAGACCCTAACATCCAAGCTATACGATAAACGTGATGACTTTTAATTAACTTTTCTATCGTCAACCTCCTTTACTTAATCATCAATATACATTCATCACTAGCATACGGAGTTTATATATCTCAGTTGATTCGATACCCAAGAGCATGCTCTACGTATGAACAATATCTAAAACGAGGTAAATTATTGACAAGCAAGTTGATGAAACAAAAATATCAGCAGTCTCGTCTCAAGTCATCATTTCGTAAGTTCCGTGGTCGATACAATGACCTTGTCAGCAAATACAATTTATCATTGAGTCAAATACTGAATGACTTTTTTCATACTTATTGTTAGTCCATTATTTATACACTGAATTGACGACGGATTTTTCCGTTATTTCCCGATCATGACAAGGAGCAGACGGCGGGTCGGTCAGCAGGGGATGCTCACTCCTCCATTGCACCTGATCCCACCTCTGATGTTTCAGAGGTCCGTGTTTGCTCTGCTCGTATGTTGTATTGTTTTATGGACTTTGATATTGAATACTGTTCGTGATCTCCATATCCTTCTTCATTGAGGAGCATAAATTTATGATTAAATTTTTGGGTGTTTTTTTATCATCCAAAGGTTTTGTTCCTAAATGGCATGACATGTTTCTGATAACCGTAAACTTTGAAAATTTTAACAAATCCAAAAACATAGCATAGAAGCAACAAAAGAAATGTAATTTAACTATATAATTCAATTCCCTTAGCTCTTACCTTTAAACTTACAAACACATCTGTATGCATTCTGCCTTCAAATACATACTTTTTAACTACCTTATATTAGGTACTATACTTTTTCCTGTATATACGGGCAAATACCATACACATCGAGAACGTTCTTATAACAGGTCTGGACGATTTCTAAATATGGAAGTCAAGAACGATAACCGAAAGTTGCTATAAATGAACATCAAGTATACGTAATTGTTTTTCTGTCCAATCAGACAACAGCATTTTTACACACCCCAAAACATATTTTAAGAGAACAAAAAGATAACACGTGCTTTTGTTTTTTTCCTCAAAAAGATTTTTTTAACAAAAAATCTGTAGAAGTAAGATGAAAACTTTTGAAGAATAAGGTTTTCCCCATATTTTTACCGTGAACAACCTTGACATTTTTATCTCGGTAAAAAAAAAATAATGCACGATAGAATATAATTGTTTACAGAGGCATAGATCGCACCAGCAAGTTTTTATCAAGTTCAATTATAACATGTACCTACTACCAGAATATATTATATGATGGTAAATATAAATTTGCTTAGCCGTCCGATTTTCATCGATTATGATTTAATTCCATGTGTATAGATCAACTCACACAAGTGTTTATCGTATGGAGCATACATACATAGATTTGCATTATCACGGGTTTCATGAGCGCCGAATACTTATAGCTATGCAGATTTTAAATGGGCATAAGAAAAGGCGTTTAACGTGGAGAAAAAAGAATCCTGTAATTATACATGAATGCGTTTTATACCAATATCTTACCTCGCATATCAGGAACTGCATGGACTACTAGTATTCTGTAATGAACACTCAAAAATAATAAAGACTGTTATCTTTTCGAAAAGATTTTTATGTCAAGCTCTAAACACTGAAAATTATCCTTCTTCATTGAGGAGCATAAATTTATGATTATATTTTTGGGTGTTTTTTTATCATCCAAAGGTTTTGTTCCTAAAATGGCATGACATATTTCTGATAACCGTAAACTTTGAAAATTTTAACAAATCCAAAAACATAGCATAGAAGCAACAAAAGAAACGTAATTTAACTATATAATTCAATTCCCTTAGCTCTTACCTTTAAACTTACATACACATCTGTATGCATTCTGCCTTCAAATACATACTTTTTAACTACCTTATATTAGGTACTATACTTTTTCCTGTATATACGGGCAAATACCATACACATCGAGAACGTTCTTATAATGATGATAAAAAAAATCCCCCCAAAACTGGCAATAATAGTTCAACCTTCAGAGATATCTATAAATTAAAAAAAAAACTTTTCTTTTCAACACTTTTTAGCCCACAGACACCTGACAAATGGTTTCTGTAACGTCCCCTTTCTTCTGAGATTTTATACACACTAACTTTCCAAATAAAACTGAACTCTTTGTCTGTCATGCCATTACTTCGATATCTAAAGTCCTAGCAATGCCAAAGTAAAATTTGAAATTTTTGAGTAAAAGTGTGTCACACTCCAAGGCCAAGTTCAAAAGGTCAAAATTGGTTGTACACAAAAAGGTCTTTCACAAAAATACACATGAAATATGAAAGCCATAGTCCCACCCAGTCTAAAGTAATGGCAAGGTTCAAGTTTTTGCGGACAAATAGACAAGTAGACAGACGGACGGACAGGTAAAAAAAATATATCCCCCAACTTTATTTTAAGTTTTGCAAATTATTTATTCAGCGTAAAATCAAAGAAATTTATGATTAATTAATTAATTATGGAAACCATTAAAACTTTTTTCTGACACCAGCGAAAAAATGACCCTTTAAAGATTAAAATGACAACTGTGGAAACTTACTGTATTAAATGTAATAAACGATTCTATGAATGTGCATATCTTTGCCCTAATAGCCTTAGAACAATTTAATACATGTAGATATTGTTTTCCTTCATTGGGGATAAAACGGTTTGTTTTATTAATGTTAGGTATTGTATAGTTATGATTTCGTTATTTAATAGCTTAAAAGCTTTCAGAAATTAACACTTCAAAGCATAAGACTGCTTGATATTACCCGTATACATTCGCCTAACAAGAATATTCCTACCAAAACGAAATTTTTTGCATCAAAAAATAACAAGGGGTCATTATTCTACAGGGTCATTTTTCTACAATGCACACGGAGAAAAACGACCCCAAGGCCATAATTTCTACAGAAAAGTGGGTCATTTTTCTACGTAGAATATTGACCAGGAGGTCAAATTTCTACGTAGAAAAATGACCCCTTGTCAATATTCTACGGGGGTCACTTTTCGTCGTTACACCGGCATATTTTGCTTTTGGGAGTTCAATATCTACAACACATAAACAACGCCATTTTTTGACGTGAATTTTTCACACCTTGACTGCAAATCGACATTAACTGTACATTCCTTTTCTCTCCGAATCTATTTTGACTTTAAAAGACAGGTACTCTAGATGCATATTTTTCTCTTTAATTAGCCATTTTCAACATATTTCAGGTTTATACCAGTTTTTTTAGGGGCAAGACTTTATAGAATGTTGGAAACGGAAACCCCTCCTCCCTTTTGAAGTCATTTTCAAGGCCGCATTTGTTTGGACAATCGATTTAAAATTTATGATAAAATTTCATAGAACTTCCAGAATGAAGTGAAAATTTCATATTTTAGGGAAAAATTTTGTCCCGACACATACCTGAATTAACGGGATTTTTGGATGTCAAATGTTCATATCAAAAGAGTTTTCCTCAGTTTCACATAGGTCGCAAAAACGTCGTGTTCGAGCTTGCGCCGCCTGGACATACCTTTGCTTACAAAAACATTACTAATTTATTGAAAAATAAAATTTATGATTTATGGTTTATTATTTAGATAGAAAAGATGATGCTAACTAGATATTTTAAAATTCTTCGGTGTGCCTAAAGCGGTTTTAATTTTATGACGATATTCCACGATTTTTTTTATAACCCCACGTACAGTGTGTCTATAGAAATTAATTGAAAAAAAGTTCCATGATTAGACATTTGTCAGTCCACTTGTAAGTCAGTTTACATAATATGCATGTTTCTCTCATTTAATCTAAATTTAATCTATTTTAAGTACAAGTAGTTTCCCACAACACGTCTCCATCATTTGTACCATAAAATGTACATGAACGGTATGTTAATCTATTATTTGTAGTGTACATTTGTTCACAGAAAAATAATTAGAGCAAAGAGTGTGATAATAAAAAGTTTGTTAGTTTACTTGTAAGTCAATTCAAAAACATTTGTAGGTCATAATTAATTCAAAGGTCTATGAAAACTGGTGTTATGAATTAATATAATTAAATGCAATTAAAGACCCGCAATGAAATTTTGTCGGGTTCACCACAAGTGAAGAAATAAACTGATCTTCAATAATGATTGATTATCAATTTTCTTTCATAAAAACAATGCCTTCTTGCACTGTATCGATATTCTGTTTGACTTTGATAACTCGAAACTTATGTTTTTCTATTTCCTGTTTCTTGCGTTCGTATCCCCAACCGATACCACGTCCTTCTCCAACATTATCCGATAAACTGACCGGAAGACAACTGAAAAGACTGAAGGGAAGGTAAAACTGGGCCACGGGGTTATTAGCTTGCTTTTCTGGATCCGAACTGACAGGTGGGTCATACGCCATTCCGTAGCCATCTGGTTGAAGGACTCGCCTCGTTTCTTTTAGAATTCCATCACCGTCGTGTGAATCATGAAGTAAATCGTTCATTAAGACGAAATCAAACTTTTCAGTCCAATCCACTGGGAGTTGTCCCCCTTTCATATGGCTATAGATTATATTTTTCTGATCACTTTTTTCAAGTTCTTTTTTAGCTCGATCAATGGAAACTTCATCCGAGTCGATACCGTAAAAAGTACAGTCAGGAAACAGTTTGGCCACCTCTCGTGTATGTTTACCATAGCCACAACCTATATCTAACAGTGTAAATTTGGGTTCTGTGTAAAAGAGAAAAATTAAACATATAAAAATCATTATTAAAGTTATCATTTGATAATAGTTTAAACACAGCTATTTGGAAAATTGTCAATTTCCAACCTTTTTTTAGGTTTAATGCAGGTATCAGATAATCACGATTCCACTGGTGAAGAAATTCTGGTGTGCGGTGTGCATCCAGCCAGGCAAGAAATGGCTCATAGTATCCATAGCCTTAAGAATAAATCAAAAACAATTACACACTCCGAGTTTTTATATTCCCTCCACATTCATTTTTCTTACGTACATATTTGTACAGCGACCGTCAGAATTTTTTAGAGTAACAAAGATCTGGTTTTAATCAGAATAAAAAAAAAACAAATAGATATTATCTCTCGATAAGATTTACAGTATACATAAACATGATAAATATAAACATTGATCGTAAGGGAATCGAAACCGGGACTACTCGCATGTAAAGCGATAGTCATCCCCCGTCAGGACGGTGGCACTTGCTTTGATTATGAATTGAATACAAACATAAGGTCACATAAATATTCACGTTCGATATTGTCAAAATTTTACACAATACATGGTGTCTTTACTAAACAGTTCTAAAAGATGCAAAGATAATATAAAGACCGCCGACAACCTAATAACTCTCCTCATGCCCCTGTGTTAAAAATGGCGCCAATCGACTTTAATACAATAAATATGATTTTAAAAAGGGGGCGGGACACTTTGAGAAGGTTGAGAGAGATCCTAAGGAGTGTTAGTATAAAATGTCATTGCAAAAACTCTAAAGTTTCTTGAGATATCGCCCGGAAACGAAAGTGTTACACACAAACGGAATTTAACGATAAACTACCTTGAACTTTGACCTTTCGACCTCAAAATCAATTTGGGTCTTCCTTACGCCAAAAGAAGTTATGTAAAATTGCATTGCAAAAGCTTAAAGGGTTCTTGAGATGTCGCTTGGAAACGAAAGTGTTACAGACAGACAGAAATACGGACGGACAGCGAAGGGACAAACCCAAATTAATACCCCCCACCTTCGATGAAAGTAGGCTACAATAACAAACTGGTCGACGCGCTTATTGGTCAACGCATTTGATCCTTCATCTCAATTGACAGATCTGTAAGCCATATTGATTGGTTGTGCTCTCATGAGTTAATCTAATCTCAACGAGGTGTCGTAGCTATAGGGACTAAAATTTTGGTCTGGTGTCCACTACGACATCTCAGAGCAATCCCGTACAATGATCCAGGATTTTTGCCCCGACTTCGACCGCTCGTTTCAATCAATGCAAGCTGAAATGAATTAGCTGCCCGCTTCAACTTTTTCCTTTCGACATCCTTTTTAGTTTCTACCACTAACAAACCTTCCTTAGTCAATAGTCTGCATGCTTCAAATAATTCGCACTATAGTTCATTCCTATAGGAAATAGTAGGAGATGAAATATTTGAAGCAGACTATTGCGGAACTCTTCAGCATCGGAGGTTTAACGAGGCTGGGGTGTGGCAGCCATTTTCAGACTATTTTTATCTCCTTTAAAAGGAGAGCTCCGTATGAAGATATAGAAAATGATCAAATTTTAAAACTAAAATGTATGATTTTTTCTTTGTGAAATGATAGTAGACAGCTTAAGTTACCGTATCTAAAAAGAATAAGTTAAATCTGGTGGTTAATTTGTGATTAATTTGTTGACCCCCCAGCCTCCTTAAATGAATGTGACATTTCTATGAAAAATCAACAACTTTATATTTTGTTAGTTTAGACATTTTAAAGGTATGAAAGAAATCTAGCTTTGATTAGGGTTAATCGCTAATTCTGATTGACAGCTCTGTTATGTAATACCGAACTCGCCTTCGCTTTCTAGGACAGCTACTGAATTAGGAGTACGCTTTTGGCGTTCCCTCTGGGTCCGGTGTCTTCCCACTTAGCCAAAATTCTGAAAAAAGTACAGGTAACTGGTTTTGGCGAGGTGGGAATGGTGTACAGGTAAGGGCAGGGAGAGAACAAAAAATATAAATTACAGGTGACCTATAGTCTGTTTAAGATGAACCCTAGAAAAAGTCTAACAATTAATAGAAGGGTATTGAATTCAATATTTATTAATAAATTCATATGTTCAATTATTGAAATAAATTATTAATGAAAAATTAAATTTTTCTTTTAATTTTCATCTGCATTGATTTAATTTGTAATTTAAATAAAATATATCTATTCATTTTTAATCTCTGTGATTTGATATTTTAGCTTATTTGAATCTGGAATCTGTACCGTAAATCATGTGTTAAAATGAAAATGAGTAAAATTCTATTTCATGTAATTAAAAAAATCAAATTAATGAAAAAAACAATTGAATTTGATTAAATGATTGCATGGTAATTAATTGTTAATGCCAATAGTGTTCATTTTCAAATACACTTATTACAAATAAATTATGCTCAAACTTGTGCAGGATCAGAATTATATAAGTTTTTTTTCCCTTTTTTCTTGAAAAAAAAAACTATTATTCAAATTAATTACATTTTGTTCATTTTTAATGTGCATCTGATACTAAGGGAGAAATCAATGGGTTTTCTTTTTCTTTCATGAATAAAATGCTGGATTTTTAATCATTACATCAAGGAATTTTAAATGAATATGGACATTTTTTCTAAAGACAGTGACTCTACTTCTAAACGAAATTTTTGGGTACATTATGAATTTAACATCAGTTTTGGACACTTTTAATGATTTTTTTGTCTATAAAATACTTATTTTGAATTGCACATATACGTATAAGAAATATATTATAAACACACGTCTGCATGAAGGCACTTATCTCAATTTTAATCATATGGGCACAATAAATTAAACTCATGATCAATTTCTAATCATTTTTTCTCTTCATTGTTCTAGTTTTTAAAAAGTAATAATTCCAATATGTCGACTATTTTCTTTCTTGTTTGGGGATCAATTTTACTGATTTATCTCTATGTTGATAAATGAATTTATTAAATCATTTTATATTTAATTTATTTAAATAAATCATACTTAACATTCTCCATTCTCTTTTCATAACTACATGTATTGCTATAACTTGTGCTTTAAAATTTTAATATTTTTTTTTCTTTTTTTATTTAATTGATATTAAGTATGCATTTAAAAATAATTAATAAGTAGGACTTTATTTATTATTCATATATCTAAAACAACTATTCATGATATTTATTTATATGATAAGGGAACTAGTACATCACATGTTAATATTACAGGTAAATTAAGCCTAAAACAGACTATACACAGGTGACCACCCAGGTGTGAAAATCCCAATTTTGGCTAGATGGGAATAAGAAATTCAGAATTTTGGCTAAGTGGGAATAAACCCTTGGTCCGCTACTGGTTCGCTTTCTGGGTGCGCTGCGCGTTCTTATGGGGTCAGCCCTAGTGGACCCCGAGCGAACCCGAAACCGATCCCAAAAAGCGAACCCGGGTGCGCTTCGGGTTCGCTTTCTATTAGGTTGTGTCCGGTCGGTATTCCTAATCAACTGTACATATTATTATCAATAAGTAATCTTAGCTCTTAAATAATAAAAAAAAAGAAGTTTAATACAATTTATCTAATCTAAAACTTTTCTAAACTTTCACCTTGTTTTTGCATCATTTTTTTAAATTTAATAATGAATGGAATCTCAATTTGCAATATTCGACGTCATTAATCCTGCCTTGTGTATATTGTAATATTTAATCATTTAACATTTAACAAACCCTTTGGTCCATCTTTTGAAAAGACTTCCTCGAGCTTTGGAAACATCTCACTAAATATTGGAAGCAATTTGGAAACACTACCCCATTGTCTCAACTGGGGTTCCCCGAACGGAAGGGAATATTTGCCATCGTGAAGTTTAACAATTCCAGCAGCGATCATGCAACTGAGCCATTCTTGAATGTACCTGTTAACAAAAAAATATCTCATTTTCTTTCTATAAGCACTGTTAAGTTACTTACATATTGGATATTTTTAAAATCATTTTTTTTCTTAAATGCAAGGAGTATGAAAGTAAAGATTTAAGAAAACAAGCGCCAATAGAATAAGCCCAAGCATACACATTTGATCAATGTTGATCCTTTTATAATACAAATTCACAAACACGCATATATACACACAAATATACAAGACTGTATGTATAAGTCTGCGTATGTACAGTCAAGTTATGAAATGATACACGCCATTCCTGATAATCGTGATTTCTAAATATGAGTTTGGGTTTTAAAGGCCCAATTTTTTTTTACCGTACGGTAACCTGAGGAGGGGGAATGGTTTAGAAAACAGTGGTGTTATTTACCTGGAGACCCCCAATACTCAAAGATGTCAAAAATCTATATACACGTAGCATAACATAGGAAGTCTGTCTTTGGTAATCCTTACGTGTTTCGTGTGTAATTTTAAGTCAAACTACTTGAAATAATCTAAATATTTCACTATAAAATTTCATATTTTTTGTAAACTTAATCGCTTTAATTGATATCTTTTGAAAAAGAAAACATTTTGAGGAAAAAGGTTTTTTATTGAATTTTAACTTTTAAAAAAAAATTGTAAAATTAAAGAAAAGATCACAAGTTAAATCTGAATGAAAAGCAATCATTTGATATATATTTGTTTTAAATAACTGTGAATAAGGAAATAAAAAAATAAATTATTCTATTTATTCGTCGCGTGATCATTGACCGTGATCGGAATATTTGTTTTATGTTCTGGCCAACAATAGTGTCCAAAATACATGTATTCATAATTTCCGAGTCTTGGCATGTCTACGAATAGAGACAGATATCAGAGAGAATTCTAATAATAACTTACAAACTCGAAACCTGCGTATTCTCGCAATAATTGTAACATTTCTTAATAACATGGTGTAGATTGTATGTATATAATTATACAAAGATAAAACATGTGAAAATAGAAAATTTTGTAATCCATACCGTTTGTGCTAAATATCTTTTCTTTTTTATTTAATTCGATTTTGTTTCAAGTTAATCAGCATTAATTTCTGTGGACGGTCTACAGGCCGATATATCGCTTACAAGTACCATGCTGTCGTGAAGATTGAAAACAGGTATTTTGTAAAGTCATGACTTTTGTAATAATCATCAACTCTCAATATTTTTTTTGAAATAAAATTATCAGCAGTACGATTAGGATTTGTTAGCCCACGTGTACACAAGCCGAGTACATGAACTTGTTTGACGCGTGACCAGACAATTGTTATCAAAACATGCAAATTCAGATTTTCAGGAAGCACAGGTAGCTGGCCTGTCAATCAAATCAGAAGCTATTTTTTTTTATAATGATTGACAGGCGGTAAATTATTGATCTCCAATCGGGTAGATTTCGGGCGCGTCAACGTAAAATTGAGTGTTCAATCCTTTTTATGCATTTTTTTTTATTTTCCATTCACATGGGTTAAAAAATGAACAAAATAACATTAACAGGACATCAGGTTTCAATCGAGTAATTTCTGGAACCATTGTTTTGTTGGTCTTGGTTTTTCTGCATGATCCGATTCTGAGAACGCTGTTTTATAGTGTGACTATACAGTTGCACCTTAATCAGTGTTTATAACCTCTGAGGTTTCATCAAAAGGTCAACATGTCTAAAAATTATTTTTATAATAGCTTCAAAACAATGTGGATTATAATGTTGAAACTTTTACAGTTTATAAATATATCATTGATTAACAGACAGAGAGTACTGTAATGTTTATTTTTTAAATAGTGATTTAGATTTAGTGTTTTTTCCACGTTAGGAATTTGCTCTACCATCAGAACGTTATATACATGATATATGTTTAATATAAATTTAGTAATTGATGTTGACAGCCTCAACCGCACCGATTTGTCTAATCGTTTATTTATGTAGTTTAGAATTAAAGCATGAAACTGAGCAGACATGTTTCCTTTATAAGTGTCTAGAACACAGACAGTACAAGTACCACTTGATAACAAGTACTGAATAAAAATAACTATCGATAAAAATTCTTTGTAAAAATACACCTGAATTTGGTACTTTTAGTGATAGCAATCATTGCAGAAACAAAATATATTTATCAATGAAGCAAGTTTGACTTCGATAGCCTCGGGCAAGTTGCTTTCCCTTTTTATTTTGTCCAAATGTTAAGGTTTGAAATCGAAAGTACATTGCAAATGGCGGATTTTATAGGGGTGTTGTTTTTATACGTGTCATGCTTTCAAATAAAGCCTTTCAGAGACCATTCACGTGTAACTTGGCTTCCATTGATAAACCTATATCATTATCGGCAATTATGGTTTTCAATTGCAGGTGTATATATATATATATTTTATAAATGCAACTTTTAAAATATATTTTTCTAGAGAAATATTTTTTTATATATATATATATATATTTGCTTTCAAATGATACTTTTTATCTATAATACAATAATATAATTATAAATAGTAAAAGTTTTAACTAACTTATACATGACATTGTTTTGGAGCTATTGTAAAGCTAGTTTCTTGGGCATATGTTGCCTTTAAATGAAACCTTAAGATAAAATTTAAAAAAGATTAATCGACAAGAATTTTTTTTTTTCATTTTTGGACACTTTTAGGAATTTATTCCATAATTAAAATGTTGTTATACGTTCGTTTTAACCCATTTACCCAGTAATTCGAAATACCCGGAAGTGACCCGCAATACAGTAAAAAAGTGGTGTAAATTATATAACCCACATCAAGGTCGATGTATTATAATGTAGATCTGATTTTTTTTTTAATAAAATTGGCTTTCCTTTAACACCAAACAATCATAAACTTGATATGAAATTTTTTACAGTCAATACCCCAAATGACTGTATGGTTTACCTTATATAACTTTTTTCCAGATTTTTGGCTGAGTTCCTCTGCAGTACATGGATGTTTGATTTCAATGAAGGCGTCAATTATCCCAACCTTGTAACCAAAAGCAAACACAAGCGTGCTCATTCCATCTCTCACAAACTCCGCTAAATTCCGAGTAGAACCAGAGGCCATTTTGATAAAATACAACAGACGTTACATGCAAATAATGTAATAAGATCACTGTTGTATGGTGTGCTATTCGAGTCATGAAATATTTGGTAAGTGTAACCGTGAATTCATAATTTTAAAAATATGTTGATAAATGTATTTATCCATATCAAAATAGAACATTCGGTCTTCGCAATTTTACCGGTAATCATTTTGCATGGTCTGATCTCTTAAACATTGTGTTATTTTTTTTCCGCTGCCAGAATTCAGCTTGTCCTAAGTTTCACCATACTTTTTTAAAGAAAAGATTTAAACAGGTCGAGGAAACTATTTTATGTGACATCAAAATAAATCTACACGCTTAATGAAGCACCAACGTGACTGACAAACCGACCAATCAGCTACATGAGGTGCATTATGGGTTTCAAAAAGGCCATTTTAATTTTTAAATCACGTTTGGAAATACAATTTGTATTTTCCCAATGCTTTTAATTCATTTTGTGCATTACTTCTAATTCCATGATAACATTTCAAGACATTTGTTTTACAACGGTAAAATTTTGATTTCTCCACTCCATTGTTCATGTACAAGTCCGTTTGTTTTTCTCGTACTTCTGTACTCTCAGTGAATATGAATTTCACGTGACATTTCTTTGACAGGGGTGTACTCACGTATTATCGTTGTTTACTACGTAGACACAAACTATGTCCAGTGGAGCCTCATTTATCCGGACGCTTTGGTCCTAGTCAATTTGTCCGGATATGTGAAGCTTCCGGATATCTGAATTACCAGTTAAACAAGAACAAATAACAATAAAAAATTCTGTTCCGAAGAAAAGTCGTCCGGACACTGAAGCATCCGGATATCTGGCGTCCGGATATCTGAGGGTCCACTGTATATATGCTACTCAATAGACGTTCTGTGATCAATGTGCATGAAAAGGAATTTATAACAACACTGGAATCAACAGATCTTCTATCCACTTTTGAATTGCTTCCGATGTGAAAAATTGGACCCTACAATTAATGTAGAAAAGGCTTATAGCATCCGTAACCTTCAAGGTGAAAGTAACCAATAAAATAACCATTTGCTATCTGAATATGTGCAAAATTACATTTCTCGATAGTTTGTAAGCGTATCGAATCCATGAAGCTTAGGAATATTGATTTAGATAAAAAACTTTTGAGGCTCTACAATCTCAAATAATACAATATAATGGTCATATAAACTTAAATATTCTATATGTACTGAAAGTTAAGTCAAAAGATATTAAATTATATATTATCGAAATACTTGTCAGAATAAGCTATAATAAAGTTATCTTACTTTTTGTATACCTCGCGGTCCATCTTCTGACATGACGTTTTCTAGTCTATGAAACATATCACAGAGTATTGGGAGGTCAGAGCTAATGCTTCCGCATTGTCTCAGCAGCGATTTTTCAGATGGATTATGGAAGCGAGTATTTGCCATCCTCATGAATTCTGAATACTCTTTCCGAAATCAGACAACTTGACCATTTTTGTACATGTACATATCTGAAATATTTTTCAATGAGAAGTTAATTTAAAAACAAAATCTCATTCTTAAACATTAAGTCCTTGAATAGAATTAAGAAAAAAATATTTGCAGGTACATGAAAGTTTGGCAATAAAAAATTTCCTTTAAAAAATCAGATCTGGGAAGACGACATAAAACGTGGTCTTACTGAAATTCTAGATGTGGGATCAGGCGCCTTCGAGAAGAAAGCATCCCCTTCCAACAGGTCGCAACCGCCATGAAATGTAAGAATGAATCACAAATGCAAAATATTCCGTAGTCAAATTATGAATTAAGAAAAAATCCTATCAATAAATTATCGGCATGTTTAAAATAAAATGTTGATAACGAACCTTTTTCAAGCTACAGTACAGCTCACGAGTTTCTTCCGGATTCCACCGGCCACGGTGGACCTATGTTCCACGCTTTTCCGTGGAACTTTAGAAACGTCGGCGTCTTTGAAGTTCGGTCTCCTATCCACGGTGTGACACGGTGCGTACACGGTGTGACACGGTGCCTAAAAATTGCAATAATGTTCCTCCACGGTGCGACACGGTGTGCACATGGTGTGACACGGTGCCGAGAAATTGCGGCAATGTTCGTCCACGGTGCGACACGGAGTTAATCCACGGTGCGAGTCGGTGTTTCAGCACGGTGTTAAACGGTGCATTTTCTTCCAATTCTACTTAAAATGTTGTATAATTATTCTTTAATTCTTAAAACAAATCACTCAAAGCAGGTCCATACATATATAAAATCAAAGTAATATTCCAATGTTAAATGCACGTTTTTGGAAGACATGTTCTAAGAAAGTATATTGTTTTTATTTATTTAGGTAGTATAGTAATGGATAATACATTATTTTAATGTGTTTACTTTATACTTCTATTTCCTATTTATTCTTATTCTATAATAATGTCGAAAGAATTCCATCGTCTTAATGCGTCGGTAGAGTATAACCTCTTAGGCCTGAACCCTGTATTAGTTACACCCGTAGGCTATTGAACACTTGATGACACACCTGTATGCACACGTGCCTGGTCCTGACGTAACCCACATATTATTGTTGACCCCCCTCCCCCTATTTTCACTATTACATGTACATCCCTCCTTGATTTTTTTAATATTATAAATTTGCATGGCTCAGTTCTTTTAAAATTCCCGTGTCACACATTCACTGCGATTTCTATATACATGTACCTGTTACATATTCATATACAATGTATATAATAACAAAAATTCTCTAATTATGTAACAAAAACAGACGAAAAATAATTCATTTTAAAATTACTTGTGGGGTTATTAAAAAGACAGTATGAAACATAAAGCCCCCTTTTATAAATCTCTCTCTCTTTCTATCTCTCTCGGATACCAGTGGCGGATTCAGAGGGGGATACACCAACACACATCACCCTTGGATTTGCACAACAACAATAAAAACAGAAAGAAGGAAGTCCCAATTTTTTGTTGTGTTTTTACTATAGAAATATAGATATGTTAACTGAAAGTCTAATGCTGTAATATATAAAGAAATTTGGTTGCGAAAACAAAATGAAACCCCACCCCTTTAACAAAATAGGATTTTCGGGTTCGGAGATATATTTTCCTTTCTTTTACAAAAACTTTCAGGTAATCCATACAAATACATTTCCGAGGTTGATCAACCTCCCAAGTTTAAAAACCATACTTCATCCTATATCCCATCAAGTTGTTTAATTACATGTATATGATTGTAAAAAGTACATTATAATTGCAACTCTTTTCCCTTCAATCCCCTGTTTGAAAAACCTTTTAACCCCCCCCCTTTCAAAAATTTATATAATTTCAACAATGTGTGTGTTACTACTGCTTCGTACATGTACTCATTTATACAAGGTTAAAACGTTCTTTTTCATAAAGCATTTATTCGTAATTTACATGACTGCACACATGTTTTGAAAATACATTTTGTCACTCAATGATTGACATATTTAAACTAAACTTCAGAAAGTGTTAGGTAAATAAGGTATGATTACTTAAAAAATAATTAATTTTTCATCAAAAGAGACGGTTAATATCTTAAATTTGCGCAGTTTCCATGTCCTATCATTTACCGAAATCAAAGACTATCAATTTCTTTGAAGTGATTATTACTCGGCAAATCATTGGTTAAGATAAGGATTATTGCAGTTATAAACACTGAAAACCTATAATAAATGTAAAATATGGAAATAAATATTAAATGCGGCAAAATCTACTGAACAGGCAGAGATGATAATCTGATAAATTTTATTAATTTAAGTAGCGATCAACTTACACGCTGAATACAAAAATCATCAGCAGAATTTTTGGCAAATAAAATCTACTAACCTCAGTACAATATTACTTCATTCAGTAATGTATATCGTATGAAAAATGAAAGGATAAAAAACAGTTTGCGGCGAAAACATAGATATTTAGCGATTTTAGAAATGGTTTTATCCCCCCCACCTACCCCTTCTAGAAAGTGAAACGAATCGGCTAATTAAAACTTTATCAGAAGTCAGCAAATTTATTTAAGTTTTTAAAAAATCTTGATACATGTTTATTTGTGTCTGAAAAAGGATAAAAAAAAAATTACATAGTACATGTAAGTTTATATTCATTGTTGTAGTGAAACCTGGAAGATGAATTTCGTTTGATATCAGTTGAGTGTGTTACATGTATACACTTGCTGTGATCAGAACTAAAGAATGTGAAAGGTGTGATAAACATACGGCGCCCCTGGCCCACCGGCAGGGACCCAATATATTTTTAAAACAGGTGTGAACTCGGAACTGACCATGAGAATGTTTCAAATCACGAGAGAAATTCTTTCCGCGTAAACAGACTTTCAAGGTCACCTAGCGTCATGCGATTTTGATTGACAGGTGAATGAGTTGATGCACAAGAATCTCGTGCGTACAGCATATACATGATTCATTGCATTAAATGGGTTTAATATGAACCAAAGTTGTGGAAATCAATTAGAATTATAGAATGATTAATTTTGACTTCCGTAACCTAAATAAAACGAAGAATTAAAAGAATAATAACAGACTATGTCAGAGGGAGTTCTCTCTCTCTCTCTCTCTCTCTCTCTCTCTCTCTCTCTCGTATTGCTTTTTACACACTTGACAAGAAAAGAAAAACTGATTAAAATTTAAAAAAAATTGAAATAATTACTTGCAATAACATAAAGTAGTAAACACTAGTCTTTGAAAATAATGTTTGCTGTTACGAGAAATACATTAACTTTGGAAATTACTGCATTTCTAAACAGGTATGAAATATATTGACCAAGAAGTGACTCTGTACACTAATTAACACGAGAATTAGCAATTCATCGATATCCGGGAAATTTGTTTTCTAGAAGAAAAAAAATTAGAGGTACAAATATTATGTATGTGAGAATGTGGAAAAAAAACCCGGATAGATGAACTTGAAAGTAAAATCTCTCTCTTTCTCTCTCTCTCTCTCTCTAAACATTCTAAAATGTAGAACTGAAGTAAAATCAGTTTAATTATTATGAAAAAAGTAAATTATATATGATTTGTAGAGGAATATTTAGAATGCCGCTTTAGCAGTTCAAGCAATTTTTTTTTACTTTAAAAAAAAAAAAGTTTTCGTACTAATCGCAGACGATTTATAAACAAGAAAAGAATACCCGATACTCAGGTAGAAATACTTCCACATATTCGAAAGAAATTGAATTTTTCTATGTCTCAAAATGTCAGGTTAAATCAATGGATACATGCAACTGCCAGATTTTTTTTGTGTGAATGTATACAACTAGTCAACTACCAAACTACGTATAAGATATATCGTGAATACTAGGGTTTATTTTTCTTGCATGCATTTTTTCTTCCTTGCATGTAGCAACTTACTAGTATCTTCATTGATAAGTGGTCTATCTATTTATACTATAATCATATAATTATTTCTACAAAATAAGGGTATATTCATGATCTGTATGTATACTGACTCGACATTTTTAAATTTCACTATTTTTATTTACGAAGTAGGAATCAGATTATGTTGAATTAGCTATCTGATACATTTAATATTTGTGAATATCCTTTTATAATAATTATTTTACAGAGAAAACAATCGCTAAAATTATCTATGTTTCGCACTGAATAAGTTAAACGGTAAATAAATGTACTGTCTTGTACTTGGATTTGTACATGCGGATTTATCGCTTATATCGGAAACATAATAATTGCACAATAGATATATATTATAATAATTGTTCTTGTTTTCAAATAAATATGAAATATGAATTCAACAGAAATAAAATTTAAATTTATTCAATATACTTGGCAATCATACCGTCAATGGCGAACCAAAGTTTACACCTCGAAGCTGTAATATTATGAACTCACATGTTTGTTAACGAGCTGTTTGTATTAAGCCAATCTTCATTTTTGATTTTTTTATCTAGCTATCAAATAATCATTATTGATAATTTCAAAATTCTATAACTGAAATGATTTTTATAAACAAACTATTTACTTCCGTAATTTTCTCACACGGTGGAACACGGAGGGTCCCCGAAGGAAATGGTGATGTCCACGGTGTTACACGGTGCGTCTCTGGAATGATCGCAATATACACACACCGTGGAACACCGTGTACACGGTGTAACACGGAGTATTTTACACCGTGTATTTTCCACCGTGGGGTGGCAAAAACTCGTGAGCTGTACTGTATATGTTCCACTAAAACATACAAATTGGGAGCAAAGCAAACACCCAAATTCAAAGTTTCAGTGGGGATCATGTGCCTTGGAGGACTTGTCATTTTCTATCGAAAAGTCATGCCCGTAGCCTGCTTCTTGTCATGACTGTGAAAATGTAGACAAACTGTTGTGTCATTGGCATAACAATTAGTATGAAAAGCATGGGTAAAGTAATCGAATAAAGGGCAGAATGTATTTGGTTATATATAAATTATTGTTTCAACCATTGAACTTTCGAAATAATGACTTTAGAGGAGAATAAAAATATTGCTTTTTAGTACTTAACTTGTTATGAAAGATTTACTGACGTACATGAACATTTGTTTTGTTATATTGAATTGAATTGCAATAGGGCAAGTGGGCCAGTATACCATTATTACCTGTATATGAAGTTTTTATCTCTGACGACTCAATACACGAGAGCATATTTTTTCGTTCGAAAAAATTCTAAAACAAAGCAAGCTCCTGACAAATAAGTAGATGAATCAAATATTAACATTCTTGTTAATATCAATTTTGTGTAAATTCTATGGTCGGTAAAATGTCCTTTATTAGGAAGTGCTACCTATTATTTATTCAAATGCTGAATGACGTTTTTCATTCAAAATGCTAAGTCATAAACTTAACACTGATTTGTATAAGGACATAAACGTTTATCCGATTGTATCATAAAGCACACGGTGGGTTTCAAAGATTGAGAGGGGATGCTTACTCCTTTTTGATACATAATCCCATCTCTATGTTTCTTTGCTCCGTTTTATACATTTTAGATGTATTTTAAGTACACGTTTGATTACCCTTTTTTATAGCGATATTTATTCTACTATTTACTTTTCTTTCTTATTATGCATAGCTGTAGTACCTGTATCATACAAAGAAGTTGCTACAAAGCAAAGGAAGTAAAAATAAGATATTCATTATTAATTTTTAATTAAAATATATACTTTGTCGGATAAGTAGCTACCTTTAATTCACAATGCAATGTATACTGCATTGCTTTTTAGTTTGTCTGCATATTTAATGCACCAAATAGCAAAAATGTAAAAGTTGAGTGAACTAGTTATCTAGACTAGGTTCTTTAAATAGATATCGACAAAGAAGACATACCTTAACTTTTTACCTGTCTTCTGAATTAGCTGTTCTGCAAAACAGGGGCGTTGTTCTTTGACCAGCGCATAAATTAATCCGACTTTATATCCAAATGCCAAAACTAAAATACGTACTCCATCTCTTATGATCTGGTCTAAATCTCGAAGACCGGATGCCGACGCCATCTTTAAACTTGACTGTGGATATAATTTATCAGTTTAGACACTTGTGACGTGTTAGCGGTATTGATAGCCCGTTTTATTTTATACAAAATATTTTGAGAAAACAATTAATGAAATTAGCTTAGTATTAGGATGTTGCTCTTCATGAATACGAGTGACATTCCAAATATATGCTACGTCTATAACGTCATTAAAACTTGCAAAAAGTTATTTCTTTCTTTTTTTAAAAATATTATATGCAAAGAGAGGAATTGTCAAGCATGTGTATTTGTATGTCATCCTGATATGAGAGGATCCATGGTTGTTATTTAAAATAAAACAACGTTTGGCGTATCTTTGAATACATGTCCATTAGGCCTATAATTAGGCTATAAGGCTTAATTCATAGAGCCTGTGATAGATAATCTCCTGTAAAACTTTTAATGTTTTATTTCAACCATTAACAAGACTAATAGTGCTAAAGTAAATACACATGATAATGAAATAAAATCACTCACTTAATATCAATGTCTTGACGTTGTCACCTTTAAAAACATGACGTTATGTTTACGTCATGACATTATCATATTCACAAATCAATACCAATTATGCCTTAGAACCCTTACCTCATTAAGTCTTCAATTAATATTTTTATTTCATGTCTTATTTTGAGTATCATTCTCAGCAATATATCATATATACGTATAGAAAAAAATTGTGCTTGTCTTCTTTTCATTTCATTGACTCCAGGTTCGAATGTTTGTTTTTAAACACACATCTTGGTTTGTTTCCAGTTTATCTCTGCTATAACTAATTAAAAATTAAAAAAGAGACTCAGTGTCGGATAAGATGGTAAAAGGTGTGGACTTTGTTTTATTTACATATTTAAAAGTATAAGATCTTTTTTTCATATAAATTAATGAATAATGTATTTAAGATTCAAAAACTTGTCTAATAAAAGTATGTTTTTCATATGAATAAAAAACTTCCGTTTCCTTTGTGAAAATGCAACAAAGCATATAAGATAATTATGAGTTGCATGTCATTAAGATAACAAAATTATTTCCTTTGAATTAATGTCGCAGTTGTTGCAGAAAAAATACAAAAGCGGGTTATGTAACTATTCTGCAATAGATGTGATGTTAATTCCCGTACTAACAAACAAAGAAAGACATTTAATTGTATAAATTAACAACATTCAAAAAACATTCTAAGTAAAATCAAATACGTTATAAAATATTGTATTTTGAATGAATGTGCCATTGCATGCATAACTAATGGAACAGCCATTGTTCAAGAAAACTATGAAATTTGCTTGCCTAGAGTCGTTTATGCACTGATTAATGGCAATGGTCATCATAAGAAATAAAGGAAAAAATATCAGTGGATGTAAAGATATGTCTTTGAATGATAAAATCATGATTCAAAATAGATACATGTATATTAAACATAAAAAATAAAGTTTAAAAAATAAAGTAATTCAGATCATTTAAAAAACAGACAGAATATATCATTAAGGATGACGTATACTCAGGTTTCAGAAATCAGAAAGGAAATTTTATGAAATATGATATTTTAAATCAAAAACTGTTCTAAATGGATAAAATAACTAAGTTTTATCTCAATGTCAATTAAAAAATTTAATATGTTAGTACTTGAAGAAAATAAACAGGAACACAACTCAATGTTGACTATGCAGAAGATATTCAGACTAAATTTTTCATTTTTGTCAAAATTTTTATTTCTTGCAATATTAATCACAAAGTAAAGGTTATATGTATTTCAAGACATCATTTTGCAAATATTATATGTGTTTAAGCTCAAAAATTATTTCAAATAAATAAATGCCATGAAATAAAGAAATTCAAAAATATCTGCAAAAACCACTCCAGACAACATTTCTCAATAATTTGATCATTGACCCCATATAATGTTTTAAATACCGTGAGAATAAGGGCAACACAAGTAACCGGAGGCTATAAATAATCTAGAGTTCTTATCAGTCAGATTTTTTTTTAAATATTTGATGAAAAATAGGAAAAAAATACATAAATGACAGAGGAAATTAGGACTGTAATAATTATCACGTTTATGGCCCAAACTCTACTCATTTCTTTATATAGAGCAGCTCTGTTCCATTGCTATAATATTTCATTATTTAAAGAGTTTTTGTGCTTGTGATATTTTGTTAGTGAGGAAAAAAATGGCTATAGTGTGAAAAATTGAGGTGTTTCCCGAGAAATACTCAGAGTCCACTAGCATGAAAACGAGGTCATTGACCTAGTTATTTGAAATTGAAATTTAACACAAGAATACCATAGATGTTTAATTTGCTATAGGTGGTTTTTCGTTCTTATCAGTGGAATTTTTAGTCATCTGAGTAAAGGTATACCTTTAGTTAGAATATTAGCTTAAATATTTTTACCGAAATTCATGAGATTACAACCTGTCTTGCTTTATCACGTAATGCATGTATTTAAGAAATAAGGTATCATTTTTTGAGTTTTATTGAGATGTAAAACGGGTTGGTCATGTGATCAAATCCCATGAAGCCCGAAGGGCTTTATGGAAGATTTGATCATGTGCCAACCCGTTTTACATCTCAATAAAACTCAAAAAATGATACTTTATTACTTATATTTACATTTGTGACTTATTCATACTTTATATTTCCCTGGTTGTTACTTTAATCGTGTGAAATGCGTTAATTTTTCAAACCCAACGGCATGTATGTAATCCACTAAACGCGCGTCGACCCTTTATGACGTCACAGAGAAATTACGTCGAACGTTTATCCAAACGCACACCTATGACCTCTTGACCCCATACCTGTATTTATACAGTTATAAAAACGATTGCCTTCAGTAGTGTTATTTAAAGGAAAACATTTGCAAATGTAAATATATATTTATATATGTCCTTATCACCAACTTGTATAAGTCGTAATCAAGAATATATCTTTGAGTATGAAGATTAGATTTTATATTTTTACCAAAATTCATGACCTACATCCTGTCTTGCTATATCACATAATACATGTATATATCTATACGTGTACATTTCAAATCTGATATTATTATAAGTTTATTTTTTGAAAACAACACGCTCTTGTATGGTGTTAATATCCTTATCCCCAACTTGTATTAGTCGGAATCCATGTTCCTCTATCTTCTTCTTCTTTCGTTCATATCCCCATCCTACACCTAAACCACCACCCGAGGGACCCGATAAACTCAACGGAAGGCACGAAAAGAGACTTAGAGGTAACTCCATCTGTGCTGTTGGATCATTAACCAGCTTGTGGGGATAAGAAGATATGGGAGGGTCATATGTTGCTACATATCCATCTGGTTTGAGAACCCTCTTCGTCTCTTCAAGCATGGCGTCGACCTCGAACGAATCGTGAAGAACATCATTAATTAAGACAAAATCGAACTTCTCTTTCCAATCCTCTGGAAGTTCTCCCCCTTTCCTACAGAAATATTGAATATTTTTCTGGTCAGATATCGAGAGTTCTTTTAGAGCGTAATCTATAGAGACGTTGTCCATGTCAATTCCATAAATGCTACTCTCGGGATACAATTTAGCTATTTCTAAAGTAAACTTTCCGTAACCACATCCAAGATCTAGCAGAGTGAATTGGTTCCCTGGTAAAAGAAAAATGGAGAGTCAAATCAATAAGAGAGAGAGAGAGAAATAAAGAGAGAGAGAGAGAGAGAACTAAAATCAACAAAACTCACTAAATTATCTTTATACCTTGTTTGAGTTCCAGTACGGGGACAAACAGATCTTTAATCCACTTTTGAATTGCTTCCAATGTAAAGAAATGACCCCACCAATGAAGGAAAGGCTCATAGCACCCGTAACCTTTGGGTACAAAGTAAGTAAACATATAGTATATTTGCTAACTGAATGGATGTACATTATGCAAAATATGACTTCTCTATTATTTAGAAAGAAAGCAACTTATGCAGCTTGGGAATTTTACATATAAAATTTATGAGGGCCTACAACATCCAAAGTTACATGACTCTTTACTTAGTTAAAAGGTTTTTAATTAAACCCTTTATAAGGATTTCAAAACACTTTTTAAGATATATATTAAACAATAGATTTCTCACAAAAGAATTTTATGCATCTTTTTTACGATTTCATATGCAAGGAGCATCGATTTCAAATCTTAGTTAGCGCTTTTAATATTTGCAAGACCCAAGAAAAATCTTGTAAACCAAAATGAAACCTCGTGGTCCATCTTCTGACATGACGTTTTCTAGTCTAGGAAACATCTCACAGAGTATAGGGAGGACGGAGGCAATGCTACAGCATTCCTTCACCACTGACTCTTCATATGGAAGTGAGTATTTCCCGTCCTCGTGAAGTCTGACTATTCCTGCCGAAATCAGACAACCCAGCCATTCTTGTACATACCTGAAATATTATTTTCCCCATGAAGTTCCATCTTCGCTAGCCAAGGGATTATGAGGAGAGTTTGGTTTTTTTCTCAAGTTCTGATTGGGATTCGGTACACCCAGTCAACCAATCAGCAATTGTTTTTTGTAAATGACGATGTTTGCGTTCGGGATGCTTCTTGACTCTTTAATCTCGGATATGCAAGTAAACAACGATCCATAAGATAACATGCAATTCTATGAATAGCTATGGTGTCATCCAATATCTTCTAAATATGTGATTAATGGAGCTTCTGATTTGTACTATAAATGAACAACTGCTTCTTAATTATTCTTGAAAAAAAAACTTTGATTTAATTTTGTTTTAGTAGCGTATCAGAAACCCTTGGCTAGCGAAGATGATGAAGTACAATAAAACGTAAATTTAAAAGCGAAATCCGAATCATGAAAGGGAAGGCCTGGAATAGCATCAAGAAAGAATAATTGCTCTATGAATGACAGCTTGGCATTCATGTTGAGGAAGTTTTATGTCATAAAAGAAAATGAAGATGACGAACATTAAGCGATCTGATGATTGAAATCATCGATTGGTCACACACACAGTCAGTGAAACATTGGATAACATCACAGATTGTATTTTGCGATTATATATCAATTTTTAACAAAACCGTCTTTTAAGGAGCCTGTTGATTTTCTTGTAATGTTTAAACATGTCCATTTTTCTGTTCCTATTATGTAAGCTCTAATTATGGACGTTTGAACTTGAATACTTTTTGCTATCTAGATATTTCATTTCATCAATTTGTTTTTCAATAGTCTGCTATTGTTCATAGCCAGCTAGAACATGCTTTGCGTATTAATAAATTGAAAGACATAAATCAAATATTCTGGTGACGAAGTACATTTCTACATGTGTAAGAAAGTTGACGATACAAAAGTTAAAACCATCATGCTTACCTTTAAGTTGTGTTTAAAACAATATATCCAAATATGAAAGAAATATATCAGATTCTTTGCTATCTTTATTACTGAGATTAAAATCATCAGCGAAATTACGATTGAATGATAGGTTCTGTTTGTTTTCAAGATCAATTTAACGATATATCATTAAACTCAACGATAAAGGAACATTAAAAAATTGGATATTAAAGAGTATTTAGCAGAAGCAACCAATGACTAGCCCAATCAGATGAACAATCTAGATAACCAACTAGATACTACGTTTAAGAATACAGTTCCAAGATAATATTATTAAAGTAAAATATTTGCAGAAACGAACAGTATTCAATCTGAAAGGGCAATTAAACAATGCAAATCATATTGGAGCAAACACGTACCTCTTAAACATCAGATGTGGGATCAGGTGTCATGGAGGAGTGAACATCCCCTGCCAACCGGTCACGCCCTCGTGTGCTCCTTGTCATAATCGGGAAATAACAGAAAAATCCGTCGACAATTCAAGTGTAAATTATGATCTAACTATTCTTGTTTCATCAACTTGTTCGTCAATAACTAACATCGTTTTAGAAAGTGTTTATACGTAGAACATGCTCTTGCAAATCAACTGAGAAATGTAAACCCCGTATGCAGATGATGAGGTAAACTGCTGTATAAGTAAGGGAAGTTGACGATTAAAAAGTTAAAGTCATCACCTTGAATTAGTTGGATGAATGTATCATCAAGTCACCCATGGATAACCCAACATCATTTAGCGATATACAATAGCACAATATACTATTATCATCAGCATGTGATAGTTTTATCTTTCAGTTGAGTATGTTTTTCGTTAGAACAATTTCTAAATCAAAGCGTGTTTCTGAAAAATCAGTTGATGAAACAATGATATCAACATTCTTGTTTAAAGTCATTATTTTGCATATTCTATTGTCGATACAATTTTTTTTTTTGTCTGGAAATGCAACCTATCATTAAGTCAAATACCGACTGACGATTTTAATTATTAGTCATACAAATTTACATTGAATTGTCTAAGAATATGTACTCCTATCCGATTATGATATGGAACACAAGGCGTGTTTTGTAGGTTGGAGGGGATGCTTTCTCCTATATGGCACATGATCCCACCTCTATTATTCGTGTTTCCTCCGCTCTGATTTGTACTGTTTAAAATGATTTTTTCGATATGATTAATATTTGATATCTTTATAGTTCATCTACTATTTGCTTTTTAGATAATGCATGCTGTAGTACATATGTATGGAACGCCAAATTCACAAAAATGAGATAAACCTAGTTTCACAATTGATAAACTAGGTTTATCGACTGTAAACTATAGTTTACAAACCGTAAACTATAGTTAACGATTCGTTAAGTATAGTTTTCATCTGTAAAACTATATTTAACTGTTGTTAACTATAGTTTACGAATGATAATATCTAAGTTTATCTGTCTGTAATAAGCGTTAACAATAGATTTTGTTGATAAACATAGATTCACGTTTGTAAACTATAGTTTACAATCGTAAACTATAGTTAAGAGTTGTTAATCATAGTTTCACAAATCGTGAAACTATATTTATCAGATCGTTAACTATAGTAAACGGTTTGTAAACTATACTTTACAAATCGTGAAACTGTATTTATCAGAGAATCTATGTTTTGCAATCGCAAATGAGTGTTTTCAGTATTAAGTATAGTTTAATTACGGTTGTGAAACATGGATTATCGCGTTAACTATAGTTTACAGATGTAAAATATAGATTAACGTTGTTAACTATAGCTTACAGTCCGTAAACTATAGTTTACAACCGATAAACCTAGTATATCGACTGTGAAACTATGTTTTGCTCATTTTTGTGAATTTGGCGTGCCATACATATGCCATACAGAAATAGGTTGCTACAAAACAAAGGAAATGAAAATTACATACCAATTTGTAATCGATATGTTATTTACTGGTCATATCAAAAGCTGACTCTCAACAGGCAATGTTTGGTGTATTCGTTTTAATTTTTCTGCATACATTTATATCTTAAAGCACCACAGTGCAAACATGTTAAAGTGCAATGAACTAGGAACAGATAATTGGCTCACGTTCTTTAAATAGAAATCGGCAAAGAAGACTTACCTCAACTTTTTACCTGTCTTCTGCAGAACAGGGGCATTTAAAATCGACAAAGAAGACTTACCTCAACTTTTTACCTGTCTTCTGACTTAGCTCTTCTGCAGAACAGGGGCATTTTTCTTCGATTAGCGCATCAATTAATCCGACTTTGTATCCAAATGCAAAAACCAGAGTGCTAAGCCCATCTCTCACGATCTGCGGTAAATCTCGAGGTATAGATGTCGAAGCCATCTTTAAACTTGACTGTGGATTTTATTTTTTCAATTTAGACAATTATGACGTGTATAAGCGTTATTGACAGCCTGTTTTTGACCATGTGAAGAAATATTATATCACTGAAATTTCAGATTGATGGAATGTACTTTACCGGTACGATCACCTTTTTGATTCTAGATTTGCGCGTGAGGTGACGAGGCGTAAACACTTAGCAACGTATCAACTTTGATGGGCGACGCCATTTTGTTATGTTAGGACATCAAAAGGAAGAAAAAGATGGCTCAATGTATTTTCGTATTATTAAGCAGGGGTTAGGGGGCGATTGCTCCAAATACGTATAAAAAAAACCTAAGGCCTTGTCGTTAGTCGTCAAAGAATTTTTGCGCTAAGATACAGTCTTGTTACTGTAGTTATATTGCGTTTTTTCTTGCAGTTGTAAATGCGTGTGTTCAGATCAGTGTCAGCAAGGAGATAAATTTATGATTTAAAAAACACACTTAAGTATTAATCAGAAGAATGTAAAATTTGACTCATGGGTAATTTCATGGTATAACTATTCAAAACAGAGAAGCTTGATACTGTTTTGTGATTAATTTGACCATGAAAGTTGTAATTATGTGCTTTTTTCAATGCTTATGATATTTGTGGAACTAATATGAGGTAAAATATTATTTCTTGCCAGTTTTTCTAGCACATTGATGTTTGGAACCCCATATGGCAACAACTCTAACGATTGAAAATAACCACAGATATAATAAAGTGAATATTTCAATATTTGACTTTACAACCCCCAATTATCTCCTTTAAAGCCTAGCACATATTGTGGCATATCATTGATCAAAGGGGGACGAATATTTCCGGATTTTGCCGGTAAACGTCACCAACGGATTGCCATCCCAACTAATAATTCTGGTAAAATATCAGTAAATAAAATCTTATTCTTATTACAAAAGGCATCTGTTTATGCCGAGTGTTATGCTTAGCTAAAACATGTGTTGGGAATGCCATTCTGTCTAATATCGACAAAATAATCCCCAAGCGAAAACAAAACAAAATATACAATATACAGGAAGCAAAATGAGACTGAAGACAGTTTAGAAATATATTGATTCACTATTTTTGATTACAAAACTCAGTAGATTTGTTTATACATGTAAGTATTAAAAGCATACGAGAACGATTTATTCATTTCATTCATTCAAAAATAGTTTGTTTCGTAATTTGACATCGTTGTCATTGATCAAAACAAGAAAATTAAAATGAACATTTAGTGCTTCGATCTATTCTTATCGAAAGGTTTCTCATTTTTTAAAAATATTTTTTATATTCAGAAAATTTAAATGACACTTCAATTTTTTGCACTTTTGGAATTTTCCGTCCTTTTAAAATGATCATACATTTATTAATGTTCAAAGGCATAGTCAAAGGGATTTTGCCTTTTTTCTCCGCAATTGCTTAACGTTTTTTTTTTCTTTTTTATTTGTGCTTTCATCATGTTAATAGCTAATGTTGGGAGTCATTTATGGTGCATTATATGCTATTTTATAGTAATAATGGTTCTTTACATATTTACATGTGTTATGCAACACAAGGATTTATTTACCAATTTTCTCTACGATTTTTTGACAAGCAGTGCAGTAATTTTTGTCTAATAGAGTATATTACCTGTTTAATTTGGTGTTGAATATAAAATCGACGCCCATTTAGACTAGTAATCTGATTTCCGTTGCTTTTCATGATAATGCAAGATGGCTGCTTTTTCAATATTTCTTTCACTAAACATGCTAAAAGGAGATTTAATTTGTGTCTGTCTAAGGATTTATTTGTGTAACTAGAGGATTTTCAGTTAAAAGTATCAAGATTTCGGAGAAAATAACATAAATAAAATAAATGAGATATTGCTTTCTTAGTAAGCTTATGGTCTATCCAAAGATAGTTGCAATGTATAACATTTCTCTCCTGTGATAAGAAAAAAAATTACAGAAGTGCAGCACTTGTGAATGTCATTTTCTTTTATTTAGAAATATTAAGAACACACAGTAATTTTTCCAGTTCTTTAATTTAATTTCACTTGGATGCCCATTCTTCCATGGCACCTGATTTCACATCTTATGTTCTTTAATGGTTATTCTGTATACTCTGCCTCAAGAGACTCTTGAGCTAATGATTTTGTCTTTGTTAGCTTGCCTGATTATTGTTCAATATTTTTTTAAATACTTTATTTATCATACGATTCTTTGTCAAGATGTAATGGAAATCAATTGCAAAAATAACGTGAATTAAATACCTTACATCCCATTACGATATGAATGTATCTGTGTATATCGCACGTCAGTTGATGTAATGCATCAGTTATTCTTTTATAATTTAAATTTTATGTATTGTTCGGTTTAATTTTATTCATTTTTAACTAGTCTTTTTTATATAGCTGCAAAAGTAGTGTAGGTTAATCACGTGACCAATCAATATTCACATCTCAATGTTTGCTTAGAAAATAAGACCTTGTAAATAAATTAAAAAAAAAGTTTTGTAATACAGTGACTATTTTTTGAAAAGAAGTCACTTGTTCCTGCATAGTATTTTGGTTTGTTACCTAATAATCTAACTAGAAGGTACCAATTTAATTAAAAACAAAAAGAAAAGAATTCACATATATTTAGTAAAAACTACGAATTTTTTCATGTTTTATTACAAAGGCGTGAAAAACATAAAAAAATGGAAAAGTTCAGTGGCAGCTTTGTTTTCACTCGGGATTTATTCGTCTTGGTTTAAATTCGTATGTGTTTCTTCTATATCTCGAATGCAATGCACTCTTGAATCGTGTTCACGTCCTTGCCGCCAAAGGGAATCAGTTTGAATCCATGTTCCTCCACCTTTTCCTTCCTTCGTTCGTAGCCCCACCCCACACCCAGTCCTCCGCCTGATGGACCGGAGGAACTCATGGGTAGGCATGAAAATAGGCTCAGGGGCATAAAGAACTGGGCGGCTTTGTTGTCAACTAGCTTTGTGTGGTATGACGATACAGGAGGGTCGTATGCCGCACCATACCCATCTGGTTTGAGGACTCGCTTTGTTTCCTCTAAAATGTCGTCTACTTCGTACGAGTCGTGAAGAAGGTCAACTAAAATGACAAAATCAAACTTTCCCGCCCAATCCTTTGGAAGATGTCCTCCCTTCATGCAGAGAAATTGGAGGTTTTTCTGCTCGCCTTTTTCCAGTTCTTTGTTTGCGTGGTCTATTGAGACTTGATCCATGTCGGTGCCGATGATAGTACTGTCAGGGTACAATCTCGCTATCTCTCTGGTTAGCCTTCCGTAACCACATCCAAGATCAAGCAGCGTAAATTGGGTGCCTGGTCAATCAAAAAACCCAATTGATATATATACAATTAATCATTTTTGTTCAGAATTATCGATTAATACAACGTTTTGTTAATAGTTACCTGATTTTAAATCCAGTATGGGGATCAGCTGATCGTGAATCCACGTCACTTCCGGATTGTGATAGGTACCCCACCATTCGAGGAAAGGATCATAGTAGCCATAACCTTCAATAAATAAAATAAAGTTCATTTATAATTATAAGATAACACGTAACGTTGTAGAATCAATGATAGTTATTTGCAAGAGATACAGAGGTCTTTTGGCTACAGAATCATACAACATGAGTACATTTTCATAAAAGGATGTGAAACTAGGCTTCTCGTTTACTCATTACAGTTCATAGTAACTTTTTAGTGCACAATCGAAACTAAACTAATATTAATTTAACAAATAGTTAAGTAAAAAGAATGCACATTTAGAAATCATTCATAATAACACGAATGCTTTTTAGACACCAATCGTAAACACAATCATACCTCGAGGTCCGTTCTCCGGCAAAACTTTCTCCAGCCGAGGGAACATATCACTCAGA
Source organism: Saccostrea glomerata (assembly GCA_003671525.1). Lineage (NCBI taxonomy): Eukaryota > Metazoa > Mollusca > Bivalvia > Ostreida > Ostreidae > Saccostrea > Saccostrea glomerata. The sequence continues at coordinate 1,207,760 of PRKT01000104.1, read as the reverse complement.
ACCGGAAGTGCTGCAGCAATGTTACAACACTCTTTAACAATAGTTTCCTCATATGGAAGTGAATATTTGCCGTTCTCGTGAATCTTGACGATTCCTGTTGAAACAAGACATCCCAACCATTCCTGTATGTATCTACAAATAAAAAAAAAACATCTATTGTACCACAGTGTCAAGAAATGTAATTCATTTGCAAGAGTTTTGCACCATTTTTATTCGCATGAGTTATTTAAGAGAAATAGATAACGTTATTTAGTAAGCATGGCGTCATTGATAGCAATTGCATTGTTGTAGTACATGTATATATCCTGAGGCACGCTGTTGAGTATCTTAGAAAATATAGCATCAGAACTATTTTTCATGATCATCTTCTCGTTTATTTGCATTTGATTGTCATTTATGAATATATCTTTTCTTTGCAAACTTTATATTGATATATATCTCTGCTGAAGAAAGTATATATTACGTCCACTTTACATTTCAAATAGTTCACTACTCTGTTTTGATAAGGTAAAATTTGTTAGTAAAAGAAATCGATATCATTTTGATATAATGTACAAATGAGCTTGAAATAAAAAGTCAAAAAACCTATCAGTGGATCGGTGAGTTTGGCTGATGTAATTTAAGGCCTCAATTTTTATACTGAATGTTCAGTCTGTCTGATTAATAAATAGGGCTCATGACAGGTGGGAATGGTCAACAGGAGACATTCACTCCTCTTAGGCACCTGGCCTGGGGGCCATAAAACTTAAAAAGTTCGACGAAGAGAAGATTTGAACAGAACTAGTTGTGAAATAATTAAAAAGCAAAATTAAACATTCTTTAAGAATTTTTCCGGCATAGATAATAAAATTCAAGGCTAAAAAATGTTCTCTTTATTATTTGTGCTAACCTTATTGTACAATGTAATAAGTCATTTAATCTTTTTTTTTTAAATTTGCACACGTATTACAGTTAACTATTTCTCAGTAAAAAATAAATAATTAGACCTACCTTAATTTTTTACCTGTCTTTTGGCTAAGTTCCTCTGCAGTGCAGGGGTGTATTTTAATAAATTCATCAATTATTCCAGTTTTGTGTCCAAAAGCCAAAACAAGCGTGCTCAACCCGTCCCTCACAACCTTCTCTAAATCTCGAGTAGTTGAGTCACTCGCCATTGTAAGTGAAAATAAATGTCAAAGATAGCTTTTATTAGGTATGCAACTAGACTGCACTTGCTGATATACGGAATCCAGTTCATGTTATGATTTTTTTTTGCAATGTACTTACTTTTTTCAAGGTTAAAAAAAAATTTTAGTTGATTAAGGAGAACAGTGTATATTTATTTATTATCTCATGTTTAACTCTTTATCCCGTTGATATAGCTCATTTGATATCGTTTTCTTATCCCACAATTGTGACGTCACAATGGGTAATGTGCTAGAGTGATGATATAAAATAAAGTGGAGTCCTGTATAAAACAGTGTTAAACATTGATTGTAATGTATAAAACATGGGATAAAAAGAATCTCACATGATTTGTAGTTGGATATGATTTTATCCAACTCGTTGTGTGTTTTTATCCCCTCGCCAAGGCTGGTGGATATAAAACACACATCTCGTTGGATAAAAATCATATCCAACTACAAATCATGTGAGATCCTATATATATTTAAACAAATTTTAATTTGTATATTTCAAGCAATTTCTTTCGTGTTTGTTAAACAAAAAACTTTAGATTAAATGCTGAATTTATTTAATGGAACAAGTAAGTGATAAAATTTTGGAACAAGTCTCATAAGTAGTATTAATTATAAAAGCAAATTTATGCCCATGCTTAACAACACATTATGAAAATATGTTGATAAAAAATTTCTGTTTTTCTTACTTTGTTTTACATATGGATCAACTCACTGATGTCGTAATCAAAGAATTACGTCATTAGCTTTCGAAAAAGAAAATATACAAATAAGGAAGCAATGGCCTGGAGCAAACGCTCTATCCGTCTTATAACAATAAATTATTCTATAAAAAACACATCTTATTCAATATTTTAAAAAGTTCGTCAAAGCTGAAAGAACCAAAATTTATCAACAGCATCAATACTGCGCCTTTACCAATGGAAGAAGAAATTATCTTTGCTAAAAAATAAAAGTGTCAAAATTTTCATATATTGTGCATAACAAATAGGGGACCTATTTCGGCCTTTCTTCAAACAATGACACATGAAGTACTTATTTTTGAGTTGATACTAAAATCCGCCATACATTGTACCTAATATTGACCTAAAATAATCACTACGCGATGTTTTATTTTTTTTCAACAAGCATTGATCAAATTAAGGTTAAGGCGTTTATTGTCAAGACAAATATTTTTTTCTTCTTATATCATTAGTTACTCTCTTTCTATCTATCTCTCGTTGTGGTATATGTAATTTAGAGTTTTCATTGAAATAGTTTTGATTCGAAGTGCTATTAGTATAATACCCAGGTGTCACATGAAGATCTTAACATTTGTAAATTCAAATTCTCTTATTTTGGTTCAAATGTTAATTAGTTTACAGCATATTTTATTTCAGAAAACATAGAGCACAAGTTTGCACATGTATCAAATTAGTCCGTTGTTCTTCATTCATTCATTCATTCATATATTCTCTCAGAAAACCATATACATGGTACAAGAGGTATACATATATACATATTTACAATAATTATCGACGAGCAGAAATTACAGGAGGACAGACAGTGTCAAAAATTTTTGTGATAAATATACACAATTTTAGCTTTTACCTTTTGTCGGCTTTCTGTATGATAAAAAAACATATTGCTGGTTTTAAATTATCATACAAAATGCCATGTATTGTGCATACAAATAAGAGACATAATTCGGCCTTTTTCAAACATTGACACCTGATGTACTTATATTTAAGTTGATACTAAAACCCTCCATACATTGTACCTGACAATGTACCTGGCATTGACCTAGCAAAAATCACTACGCAGTGTTTTTTTCAACATTGTTCATATTTAGGTCAAGGCGTGTATTGTCAAGATAAATAATTTACGCACATGTATTTGAAAATACGGAACATATTATCATGGTTTTGTGCTGAGATACAATATAAGCAAATTTAATGGAATTTAAAGCCATATATGGCGTATCTGATCAAAAAAAATATTTTTGAAAAATACAAAATTAAGTAAAGAAATATAGTTAATACATTTAAATTAAAACTTTTCATACAATTCTGAACACGGAGAACACCTCGTTTCAACTAACAATACGCTTTTATCTTCTCTGTAATGTGTTATTTAAATCTTTTGTATTTTCTTCCGAGTCGGAGAAAATTCCGAGAATCAAAATTAAATTGGGATTTGCGATATCTTTATAACGCAGTTGACTTAGATTTTGTAATCTATGGAAAAGTTCTATCTTTATATAAAGTATTGATACAAATAATAAGTTCTTATAATTTTAGTCTAATAATTTTCATTGCACATACGCCATATATGGCTTTAAGCATTACATTCATGTTAATAGTGAATTTTAGACTCATTATATTACTTGAGTATTTCGTTAAAGTATAATACACTGTACAACTTTATTCATAAACCTTAACTGGTAACAATCAGCCTAATTTTTTTTTTTGACACTTCGATGGTTTTTCTTTAAATCATTTTTCAAATATGCTTAATTATATAATGTAAGAAAACTTACCAAATGACAACTGTATTTCAGGAAAAGATAACAAAATGACAACTTTGCATTCATAAAGTGTAATTTTTTGACAAAAATTTTGTCATCTAAGCATTTGAAGGAAATTGAATGCTTTTTACACCTAAACTGTTATTATATTACATAATGTTCTTTAAGTATATCATATAAAATGAATTTTTATAAGCTTGCGCTACATTTATTCCTACTAGAGATCGCAGAAAACTTCCTATTTCATATGATGGTAAAAAAATGTTGGTATCTTAGATCCCTAAAATACTTAGTATTTTTAGTGTTGTTGCACTAAATTATTACCAGGCCGCTTTTAAGATTTCCAAGAGCAATGAATCATATTGGGTTGCATGAAGTAAAAATTGATGCTTTTTTTCGCTAAGGTTCGGGGATAAAAGCACACTACTCGTTGGACAAAATTATATCCAACTACAAATCATGGGCGATCCTATTTTTAACAACGATATCATAACCAGTACTTTCTTGGAAGGAGTTTAGGCATATCTTCTACAAAGAAGTCTGGAATTCTCGTTGTTCGTTTAAATTCGTTGGTGTTCCTAGGAATTAATGTAACTGCTCTACTAGTTTCGACCGATCATGCTTCTTAATAAATCGACGATACGAATAAAAAAAATGATCGCCCGGCAATGAGCTTAAACGATTCAAGAAAAAAGGAATGTTAAACTGGTAATTAATTTCCCCTTTTTAAACAGAGTTAACTTTTTCCTTCAATGGTAGCTTATCTATCACTCATTAATTAGAAAATAATTAAAAAAGCAAAACATATACTTTTAATGAATATATTTAGCCAATAACGAATTGCTGCATTCTGTTTAAAATATTTTATCAAAAGTGATGAAAGGTGAATTATGGCACCAAAATAAAATTGATTCAGCAATCCCATTTACTGCGGGTATTATCCATCTTGTTAATATTTCTAAGAAATAACTTTGGAAAATACGATTCTTTCTTGCACTGTGTCGATGTCCTTTTCGCCAACCTTTATAACCCGAAATCCGTGTTCCTCTATATCCCGTTTCCGATGCTCGTAGCCCCAACCGACACCACGACCCTCATCTGATGGACCCATGAAACTGACTGGAAGGCAATTAAAGAGGCCAAAGGGCAAATAAAACTGAGCCACGGGGTTGTTAGCTTGCTTTTGTGGATATGAACTCACGGGGGGATCATACGCCATTCCGTAACCATCTGATTTCAGGACTCGTTTCGTCTCTTTGAGAATTCCATCGACGTCATTTGCATCGTGAAGAACATCATTTATTAAAACAAAATCAAATTTTTCAGTCCAATCCTCTGGGAGTTGTCCACCGTCCGTATGGCGATAGATGATGTTTTTCTGACCATTATCTTGAAGTTCTTTGATGGCTTGATCTATAGAGATTTTGTCCGGGTCTATACCGTAAAACATACAGTTAGGGAACATTTTGGCCACCTCTCTTGTGTGCTTACCATAGCCGCAACCGATATCTAACAGTGTAAAGTTACTTCCTGTAAAAGAGTTATTTTTAAATAGATTGAAAATCATATTCTAGTTTTGCTGTTGAGCAATACTGTGATCTGGAATATTATAAGTTGTGAACCTGGTTTAAGTTCTAATGCCGGAAGCAGGTTGTTCTTGGTCCACTCCTGAAGAGCTTCAGGTGTACGGTATGAGTCCACCCACTTAAGGAAAGGCTCATAGTATTCGTAACCTATACAAAACATAAACAAAATAACGCTCAACTAAGTGCTGTTACCTGTGCAAGACAGAAATGATAATTCAAAATATGTTCAAAATACGAGGAGCATTTAAGAAGTCCAAAGAATATTACTTGAACTTGATAAATATTTACTGTTTGATAAAACCTTATGAATTAATACATCCATTTCGGCATATTTTATCTACTGCAATATATACATGAAATATTTCTGCAAGTCTAGGGGACGACACCCCATACCACTCCAGATTTGCTAATGTTTCCCCTTTAGCGGGCATGTAATTCCTCTTAAAACAAATTGTTCATCAATTCATTTAAAACATTTGGAATTGCAAAATCAACCTGTAGAAGATGTGAAAACAAAACAAACCCTTTGGTCCATCCTTTGATGTGACCTTCTCCAGCTCAGGAAACATCTGACTGAATATTGGGATCACATTTGCAACTAAACCATACTTCTTAACCAGGGATTTCTCAACCGGAAGAGAATATTTGCCGTCACCGTGAAGTTTGACAATTCCCGCCGAGATCATGCAGCCAAGCCATTCTTGTGTATACCTATTAGAGAATGATTTCATAAGCTTTGATAATTTCCATTAATTGTTGATTTTTACACTTAAGATCTATGCTTATGAATATCAAGTCTAACAAAAATGATTTTTGGGATAATCTAGACATGTTTCAAATAAAACAAAAGACATTCATTATGAAACAAATTCATTACCACGGAATGAGGAAAACAGTTTTCAAGTTCAAAAATTTATTTAAACAAAACTAATCAAGAGCATAGCAAACACAGACCTCTAAAAGATCAACTGTTCACAATTGATTTGTTTTAACAAATCATCAGTCACCAGTGACCTTATGATGATTAGTATTGCTGTTAAGGTTATTGTATCGACCAGAGACCTTGCAAAATGATTACTTGAAACAAGTCCGTTGATATTCTTCTTTCATTAACTTGTTTGTCAATAACTAGCTTCGGTTTAGAAATTATTCAAACATAGGGCATACTCCTGGGTATTTAAGTAATTGGAGGTAAGATTGGTTTACAGTTAATTTTTCTTGAGAAAGTCTGCTCGAATGGGGACTAACTGTTTTACAGCTTTGTAACTAAGACAATAGCAAAAAGAGTTGTTATCTTGAAAATATTTTTACAAAATAATAAATTAAACATGTGTTTAAGAAAAAGCATTAAGGTACATGTAACCCATGATTAGTAAGGTATTGTAACATATAGTGTTCTCAGGTAACTCCACTTTAATACTGATAAAATTATTATAGAAAATGGCTTACCTTAACTTTTGGCCTGATTTTTGGCTGAGTTCTTCCGCGGTGCAAGGATTTTTTAAATCGATTAAAGCATCAATTATCCCAACCTTGTAACCAAAAGCAAACACGAGTGTGCTCAGTCCGTCTCTGACAATCTGTACTTAATCCCGAGAAGAACCAGAGGCCATTTTGATAAAAACAAATGTACGTGTAAATCGGGTAATGGGCGTCTGGTGTACGGTGTCCGCTTGGTGTCTAGGTATTCAGATGATAAAAATCGGTGGATTTTAAATAGATAACGTATTCTTTTTTTTTTTTTTTAGAAATATTATTTGTCAATTGATGTTTGAAACACAAGCTTGAATCTTTTTGTTATCTTTTCATTTCTTTAAGCTTCAAGAAATTTTATATATTGTACTTAATTGAACTTGAAGCAATGTTTTGCATTTTACCTATTAATCAAGAGACAGGTTAATATCAAGTATATATACAGATTGTATACAGAAATAAAATGGAAAAATGGTCAAGATAAGACTTTTCTTATTTTGCTTGTTTGTCAGTTTACATAGCATGCAGGTTTCTCTAATTTAATCTAACTAAGTCTACTTTAAGGTACTAGCATTCAATCCCTAACAACAGATTCAATGAAATTGAATACATAACAGATATGTAGGTGTTGAATACTCGGTATATTTAGACATAATTCCTATTTATTACTATTGGCTTCAGAGGATGGGATGAGTCCTAATTTATGGCCTTGAATTTTGGTAAGAGAAATATTCCGTTAATTTTTAATTAATAAACAAATTAATTAAAAAAAATTTATCTTGTAAAAAAAATTGTTTTCAATTGTCATTCTATTTCTAATGATTCAATGCATCTATCCACCACAGTTTTTATTGATATTCATATTTTTTTTTATCTTTTATTTAATAAAAAACGCTTTTCCCCATAGACTTCAATGCAATATTTGTTAATTAACTACTGCTTAATTAATACATTCTAAAAACTTTCTCGCGGGCAATCCTTTTCTTCTATAAAGTGCTTTCATTTAATAGTAGAGCATTATGTTTCTGGCGGACAATAAAGGGTAGAGAATTTGGTCCTATTAGGAATGGAAATCCTTAAAATACAAGTATTATATCAACTCCAATATATTATTATTTGGTGATCAAAATCTTTCATTGGCAGATAACGTTCTGATCTTTAAATCTATCCAAAAATTTATTGTAGCTACGAAAAGATTCGTGTGATCAGTTTTTCCCAAAGTAAATATTCACTACTCCTTCTCTCTTGGGTATGTTATTTCCTGTGTACATCCTGTCAACTACATGTAGCAAGCGTCATTCATTTTTTTTCTTCATTATTTCCCCAATCTTTTATTGTTATTTCCCAAATCTGTATTTATACTTGTTACCGTACCTGTACTTGTTCTTTAATTATATTCTACGTTAATTCAATCACCTTCTATTGTTCATTTTTTTCTTCACATACATATTGTACATCTTTTAGATTCTTTCCGAATAACTAGAACGTGTTCCATTTGTGTAATTTAACATGATTTCATATTCAATATGTATGTAAATCTCAAATATTTTGTAATATAGCTTAAAACCGTGTTATGTAACTACCTAAAAAAGGGTCTGTCATCTTTATCATTAATAATAAGGAAACGGATTAGTATAAGTTTTTGAAACTTGTTTCCGAATCCTTTTTGATCTTTGTACTTTTTGCCTGTATTTCTTGCTCGTCATGTTCAAATAAAATATGGTTTAAACTAATATACAAGTAGTTTCCAATAACAAAGTCTCCATCATTTGTACCATATAATGTATCTCAACGGTATGTTAATCTAGTTTTATTTTGAAGTGTGTTCACAGAACAAAAGTATTAGTAAATGCAAACATTGTTATAATAAAAGATTTGTTAATTTACTTGTTAGTCAATTCACAAAATGTACCGGGTAGATTACATAATTAATTGAAAAATACATGATAAATGGTGCTATGAGGTCATAGTTACATGTAACATCATGATTAAATACAATAAAAGATCTGAGATGAATTTTGGTCGGGTTCTCTACAAGTGCAGAAAAAATGTTCTTTAAAAATGATTGAATAGATAGTTTTCGATAGGCCTGAATTTAGCGAAAGTTATCTCCCGTTGGCCGCCATATTGGAGGTCGACTCAGTGATTTTCCCTCTTTGTCTTACCAAGTTTAAGAAAATATAGCAGAAATATTTGGTGGAAAATCTTTATCAAATAATTTTTTTTAAATAAAGGAGGCTTCCAAAAATTTATATACTTCAGAAAAATAATGATTTCTAATTCAAAATAGCAAATATAAAAATTTTAAATTGGTTGAACAATGAAGGAATATGAGGAATATGAGCATTGGACCTCCAGTTTGGCGGCCAACGGGAAGTAACTCTTGGTCAATAGAACTATCTATATTAATTCTTTTTCATAAAAACAATGCCTTCTTGCACTGTATCGATATCCTCTTTGCCAACTTTGATAACCCGAAACCCGTGTTTTTCTATTTCCTGCTTCTTGCGTTCGTATCCCCAACCGATACCACGACCTTCTCCAGATGGACCGGATAAACTGACCGGAACACATTGAAAGAGACTAAAAGGAAGGTAAAACTGGGCCGTTTGATTCCCGACTTGCTTTTCTGGATATGAGCTAACAGGAGGATCGTATGCCATTCCATAACCATCTGGTTTAAGGACTCGCTTTGTTTCTTTGAGAATTCCATCGTCGTCGTATGAATCGTGAAGTACATCGTTTATTAAAACGAAATCAAACTTTTCAGTCCAATCCTCTGGGAGTTGTCCCCCTTTCATATAGCTATAGACGATGTTCTCACGACCACTTTCTTGAAGTTCTTTAATGGCTTGATCAATGGAGACTTTATCCGAGTCGATACCGTAAATCGTACAGTTAGGGAACAGTTTGGCCACTTCTCTTGTGTGCTTACCATAACCACAACCAATATCTAGCAGGGTAAAATTGGTCCCTAAGTAAAAACAGAGAAAATACACATAAGATAAAAATTATAAGCATTCATTGTTTTCGGGGTACGGCGAGAATCATGATCACCACGAAATGTAAAATTCCATGTGCTATACTACAAAACGTTCTCCAACCAAGAAATCAAATCCTCACGAACCCAATATTTTTCTCCTATAATCTTGAAAATTTTAAACCCCTGTAAAAATGTGTTGTTACAGTAGTTATAAAACAGTTATTTGAAATGTTGTAAATTCCCAACCTTGTTTGAGTTCTATGACAGGAATCAGCAGATCGTTGTTCCAGTGACGAAGAGCTGTTGGTGTGCGGTGTGTATCGAGCCACGCAAGAAATGGCTCATAGTATCCATATCCTGAAGAGCAAGTTATTACAGTTCAATTCTCAGTTAACCTTGGACTTTCAATAAGGCTTGGCATTCTCGACGTTACGTATACGTGTATTACCATCTGAAATTTACACAGCTTTCGAGCATTGTTGAATATACATGGAATAGAAATTCGGGCAAATGTCAACGAGTGTACTGAACAACCAATCACATTGCCTCGCCCGGCAAAGTGGTGTATCCTTAGGCGGCCCATCGTTTTCAACAACAATTTAAAGTTCTTGATGTTATTATTTCTTAACCAATGAGAATCCATTCGCCATGCATTTGACAGACGCTAATTATGTAGCACCGCGAATGCCACGCCTTACTGAAAGTCCCAGCTTAACTGAGAATTGTCCTATCATAAATAAGTACGCACTATTTATGAGCTTTTAGATCCGCGCAATATACGGATATAAAAGATTTTAGACAAAAGAATAATGACAGTTGCTGCTTAATTTATATCGTATGGCTCTCAATAAAAAGAGCACAATATAGAACCTTTTGAACAAAGACGCTTTGTTCACCTTAATCTATATTACTTCTTGGAGCAATATTAATTATACTTGTTGATAAATAAATTATACTTGTTTATCACATATTGAGGTCTTTGGAACATACAAAACTAGATGCAATATACAGTTTCAAATCTTTGTAGTCTGACACTCGATCTAAATCAACTGTACATTTCATCATTCATAAGCTATCATACATGTACCTCATAAAAATTTATTACAAAAGGTTTAATAATACAATTTCTCTTAAGCGTTTGAATCGTCAATATTCATTCATTCAATAAGCATTATTTTTATTTGATATTAACAACATGGATAAAATATCAGAGATTTAACATCATTTCTGAATTATGTATACAAAGAAATTTTTGCCCCCAGTTTATTTTCATCCCTTTTCTCTCTACTCAAAAGAACACAGTATAATAATTTCTTAAACAGACCTGTGACTGGGCGAATTTAAAATAGGGCAAAATTATTTGCAAGTGTGAAAGGGTGAAAATAACCCTGTATACAGTCTTCTAATATGTTATTTTAAGACATTAACAAACCCTTTGGTCCATCTTTTGAAAAGACTTCCTCGAGCTTAGGAAACATCTCACTTAACACTGGAAGCACTTTGGCGATAATACCCCAATGATTCAACTTGGATTCCTCGAATGGAAGGGAATATTTGCCATCTTCGTGAAGTTTGACAATTCCTGCAGCGATCATGCTGCCAAGCCATTCTTGAGTGTACCTGTTAATGAGTAAATTATCTTATTTTCTTAGGTTGGGTTCACCTTGGTGATATTTGTACATGAGAAGCTTTAAGGGGGAGGGTTGTGCTCTAGGCATAAAAAATAATTAACACAAGACCCTGAATCCGCAAATCCGAGTTCTCAAGTTGTAAATTTTGCAAACAACTTAAGAGATATGATGATAATGTAATGTGATTTACCTTAACTTTTGGCCTGATTTTTGACTGAGTTCTTCTGCAGTACATGGCTGTTTTAATTCAATGAAGGCATCAATTATCCCAACCTTGTAACCAAAAGCGAACACGAGTGTGCTCAATCCGTCTCTCACAATTTGCTCTAAATCTCGAGTGGAAGAACCAGAGGCCATTATGGTAAATTATACAACAGACGTTACTTGCAATTGCAAATTGTGTAATAGGAGAATTGATGTATGGTGTGCTATTCGAGTCCTGAAATCTTTGGTGAAAAGGTGTCTGTGACTGTGAATTTTAATTTAAAATATGTTTATAAAAGTATCTATCCATATAGAATAAGATCATGTGTTCATTGCAGTTTTAACCATTTTGAAGTGTCTGATTACTTAATTTTTTTCCACTGCCAGAATTCAGCATATCGTATGCTTCACCATACTTTTGACTGAAAAAGATTTAAAGAGGTTAAAAAAACTAGGGCTTCCAGTGTTTCAAGGTTAATAATTAACTAGGGCTTCCGGTCATTCGGCTCACCTCGGCTGACTACTGTACCCTACATCAAACGTTTGATGTAATCGGCCGAGGGGTGCCGAATGGCTTGCAGTGTGTCTAGACAGAAATCTCACACTCATTAGCAACATGTAATTCTTCGCGTGGTTGTTATATTTAGAACTATCATTCGTATCATTTGTTTTGGTTTAAACCTCAGTGAAATTGATTTTTGACTTAAATTTGGTTGAGTTAAGACTTATTCATGATGAAATAATCTATTGTGCCTATTCGGAATCCCTTTTTAGCTCACCTGAGCCGAAGGCTCAAGTGAGCTTTTCTGATGAAAATTTGTCCGTCTTCTGTCGTCGTTCGCGTTGTCGTCGTTGTAAACTTTTTCACATTTTCATCTTCTTTTCAAGAACCACTGGGCCAATTTCAACCAAACTTGCCACAAAGCTTCCTTGGGTATAGGGGATTCCAGTTTGTTCAAATGAAGGACCAAGCCCTCTTCTAAGGGGAGATAATTATGAATTAATAAAAAATGATGGTATATTTTAAAAATGTTCTTCTCCAGAACCATAAGGCCAGGAAAGATAAATTCATGTGGAAACATCCTTAGGTAGTATAGATTCAAGTTTGTTCAAATCATGACACCGGGGGTAGGGCGGGGCTACAATGGCCGATCAAAGGTTTACATGGGAATATATAGGGAAAATCTTTTAAAAATCTTCTTCTACAGGACTATTGGGCAAGGAAAGATAAAACTCATGTGGAAACATTCTCAGGTAGTGTAGATTCAAGTTTGTTCAAATTATGACACCTGGGGGTAGGGTTGGCCACATTGGCTGATCAAAGTTTTACGTAGGAATATATAGGGAAAATCTTTTAAAAATTTTCTTCCCAAGGACCATTGGGCCAGGAAAGATGAAACTCATGTGGAAGCATCCTCAGGTAGTGTCAATTCAAGTTTGTTCAAATCATGACCCCCGGGGTAAGGGCGGGGCAACAATGGCTGATCAAAGTTTTACAAAGGAATAGAAAACATTAAGGTGTTTTTAATATCACTATGTTCACGATTTAAGAATTTTCTGCGAACTTTAAACCATCGTGATTATTATTTCACGTCATTTTTACCTAGAAACAGTCATAGTACCTGAATATTTACAAACGATTCTCCGTGAAATTAAAACCACCGTGAAAGGTAACTTTCTTACAAACCCTGAAATTTTAGACACGTGAAATTAAAGAGGTCTACAGTCTCGGGAAAATCTTTTAAAATCTTTTTCTCTAGAACCATTGGGCCAGGAAAGATAAAACTTAGTGAAAGCATCCTTAGGTAGTGTAGATTCAAGTTTGTTCAATTATGACACCTGGGGGTAGGGTGGGGCCACAATGGCCGATCAAAGGTTTACATAGGAATATATAGGGAAAATCTTCTCCTCCAAGACCATTGGACCAGGAAAAATGAAACTCATTTGGAAGCATTCTCAGGTAGTGTAGATTCAAGTTTGTTCAAATCATGACCCCTCCGGTGATAGGGCGGGGCCACAATGGCCGATCAAAGTTTTGCATAGCAATAAATGTGAAAATCTTTTAAAATCTTTTTCTCAAGAACCATCGGGACAAAAAGGATAAAACTCATGTTGAATCATCTTCAGGTAGTGTACATTCAGGTTTGTTCAAATCATGACCCCCGGGGGTAGGGCCGGGGCACTATGGCCGATCAAATTTTTACATGGGAATATATAGGGAAAATCTTTTAAAAATCTTTTTCTCCAGAACCATTAGGCAAGGAAAGATTACACTTATGTGAAAGCATCCTTAGGTAGTGTAGATTCAAGTTTGTTCAAATCATGAACTCTGGGGGTAGGGCCGGGCCACTATGGCCGATCAAAGGTTTACATAGGAATATAAAGGGAAAATCTTCTCCTCCAAGACCATTGGGCCAGGAAAAATGAAACTCATTTGGAAGCATTCTCAGGTAGTGTAGATTCAAGTTTGTTCAAATCATGACCCCTCCGGGGATAGGGCGGGCCCACAATGGCCGATCAAAGTTTAACATAGCAATGTGTGGGAAAAATCTTTTTAAAATCTTTTCCTCAAGAACCATCGGGACAGAAAGTATGAAACTCATGTTGAATCATCTTCAGGTAGTGTACATTCAGGTTTGTTCATATCATGACCCCCGGGGGTAGGGCCGGGCCACAATGGGCGATCAAAGTTTTACGTAGCAATATATAGGGAAAATCTTTTAAAAATCTTTTTCTCCAGAACCATTGGGCAAGGAAAGATTACACTTATGTGAAAGCATCCTTGGGTAGTGTAGATTCAAGTTTGTTCAAATCATGACCCCCGGTGGTAGGGCGGGGCCACAATGACCGATAAAAGTTTAACATAGGAAGACATAGGAAAAAATCTTTAAAAATCTTCTTTTCAAGAACTATTGGGCCAGGAAAGATGAAACTCAAGTGGAAGCATCCTTAGGTAGTGTAAATTTAAGTTTTTTTAAATCATGACCCCCGGGGATAGGGTGGGACCACAATGGGCGATCAAAGTTTTAAATAGCAATATATAGGGAAATCTTTAAAAAAAATTCTTCACAAATACTGCAAAGCCATGATTAGTGATATTCATATGGAAGCATCCTCGGGGATTGTAGATACTAGTTTTTTCAAATCATAACCTCCAGGGATAGGTAGGGGCCACAATGGGGGTAGGGAGGGAAACAATGGGGAGTCAAATTCAAATTATTACAAAGTAATATATACAAACAAAATGTTCAAATAATACCTTTAAAAATCTTTTTCTGAAGAACTTTCTCAAGAAGTAAATACATAAAAAACCTAAGGGTATAACAAAGTTGAATAGTTTGCAACGGATAGCTATAGCTTATTATACTTAGTAACCATAGCTAATTAAAAAAAAATGAAAATGATTCAAACAATTCCGCTGAATCCTCTTTCAGTTTGACACACAATAAAGGGTATCAACTTAATAATTCTAAGCCCAATTGTGTCAAAGTATCATCTTGAAATGACAATGAATATTTTTAAAAAAAAAATAATAGAAAAAGTATATCGGGTAACTTTTAAGGATTGATGACGGATACCTCATTTCTTTAAGATTCGTAACTCAACAAAAATCAGTATTTAAATATTTAATTTTTAAAAACAAGTCATTGTGATGTACATTTCCATAAACAATTTTTGAGGACCCTTTGCACATAAACATGTACATATAAGACCTACTGTAATAACCAAAGGTATATTTGTTTCTAAGCTACAAATTTTGCCATGCAGTAACTTCGAATAAATTCAGAAGCTACGTCAAAATCGTTGATAAGCAAATCTAAATATTCAGAGTGTTTAAAATATTAAAGTTAAATTTTAAAAATGCAAATATGTTGAAGTTAAAATTGTATGAGATTTTGTGATTTAGAATGAAAAAACAAAACAAAAGGCCCATGGGCCACATCGCTCACCTGAGCACACGGGCTAGATAAAAAAAACACAAATCAGCTCAGAATTGAAAAGTTTACTTGTTTGGGGAGGGGGATTTGAATTTTTTATTACTTAGAATTTTGCAATACTTGAGACGAAGAATTTTAAAGATTTTTCGTATTTATTTCTATGTAAAGATTTCATTACCAATTATGGCCCCACCTTATCCCCAGGTGTCATGATATGAACAAACTTGAAATAACTCTAACTTAGGATGTTTCAATATTAATATCCCCAATCATAGCTTTGCTGATCTTGAGAAGATCAGCAAATATATTCCTATGTTAAACGTCGATCAGCCATTGTGGCCCCGCCCTACCATCGGGGGTCATGATTTGAACAAACTTGAATCTACACTACCTGAGGATGTCATCTTTCCTGACCCAGTGGTTCTTGAGAAGATTTTTAAAAGATGCCATTAATTTTTTATTAATTCATCATTTTCTCCCCTTGGAAGAGGGCTTGGCCCTTCATTTGAACAAACTTGAATACTCTTTACCCAAGGATACTTTGTGCCAAGTTTGGTTGAAATTGGCCCAGTGGTTCTTGAGAAGAAGATGAAAATGTGAAAAGTTTACAACGACAATGATGACTACGACGACAACGACGACAGACATCGGACAAAGCTCACTTAAGCCTTCGGCTCAGGTGAGCTAAAAGTACAGACAAGAAGAACACAAAACTGGCAGCATCGCATGAACAGAGGCCTTTTATTATTCAAGATATATTATTAGAAAGACGGAAATGTAACACCTTAGAATTCAGAAATTTTAAAAATGACTATAACATGTTTGGCTGATGCACCTTGAATCCTTGAATGCAGTTGATAAGGTTTGAGGATCATAAGAAAAAAAATTCAATTTTAAGAAGTATGTATTTCAAAAGTAAGACAGAAATTTTTGAAACATCACTTTTGAAAGATAATGCCAGCTTGCACTGCCTCTGTATCTTTTTCGCCAATTTTGATCACTCGAAATCCATTTTCTTCTATTTTCTGTTTCTTGCGCTCATAGCCCCACCCCACACCGCGTCCCTCACCCGAGGGGTCAGATAAACAAGCAGGAAGACAAGTAAAGAGGCCAAAGGGAAAAAATAACTGTGCTGTTGGATTGTTAGCTTGCTTTTGGGGGTCTGAAGACACAGGGGGATCATACGTTATTCCGTAACCATCTGTTTTGAGGACCCGCTTTGCCTCCTTCAGAATTCCATCGACGTCAGGCGCAACATGAAGAACTTCGTTCATTAAGACAAAATCAAATTTTTCGTTCCATTCCTGAGGGAGTTGTTCCCCTCTCATATCATTATAGATGACGTTTTTCTGGTCACCCTGTTGTTGGATTGCTCGATCTATGGAAGATTTATCCGAGTCGATACCGTAAAACGTACAGCCAGGGTACAGTTTGGCTGCCTCCCTAATATGCTGACCACATCCACAACCAATGTCTAGCAGTTCAAACTCGGTTCCTGTGTTAATAGTAAATATGTAATTCTTTTAGATTTGTTATATCATTATGATATAAATTTATCAATTTTATGAATAATTACTTTAATTTTGATATAAATAAATTGGATGAATTTTAAACCTTGTTTAAATTTTAAAATAGGAACGAGGTGAATTTTATTCCATTCTTGAAAAATTTCTGTTGTGCGGTATGTATCCATCCACGTGAGAAATGAATCATAGTATCCGTAACCTGAAATAGAAGAATTCACAACTTATGTTTTTCCTTGCAATTTATAAAATACATTTATAAAAATCAAATTACATATTAAACATGTTTAAATATATAAATATGTTACGGAATTTTATGTTATGAAATGCCAGATCAAGACATTTCATGACAAGGAGCACGTGGAGGGTGTGACCGGTCAGTAGGGGATGCTCACTCCTCAATGGCACCTGATCCCACCCCTGACGTTTTGGAGGCCCGTGTTTGCTCTGCTCCTATTTTATATTGTTTAATAGACTTTTGATCTTGAATTACTGTTCGTTACCTCCATATGTTTCATGCAAAGACTTATGGCATATGTATGCAGAAAGACCCATGTATTGATCTGCTTAAACCTGGACACTTAGTTTTGGAACAAAAGCTTAACATTTGAAGAAGGCTACCGACATATAAATCGATGTTACACAAAATATCAACAATTCGTTTAAAGTCGGAATTTCGTAAATTCAATGGTCGTTAAAAATTACATTGTGCATTTATAAGCAGATATAGCCTAAATGTCATTAAGAACAAACAAACCCTTTGGTCCATCGTTTGTCATGACTTTCTCCAGCTGAGGGATCATCTCGTTAAATACCAGGAGCACACTGGCGGCATGACCCCATCTTTTCAGCAGAGGTTTCTCATATGGAAGTGAGTATTTGTTGTCTTCGTGAAGTTTGACAATTCCTGCAGAAATCATGCATCCGAGCCATTCCTGTGTGTACCTGACAGATAGCAAAAGTCGAATTTTTTTAAATTTGAAGTCGTGTTCTTGGTCGTACAAAATCTTGGTCACAGGACAACTCAAGGAAAATAAACGAAGAATAACAATTATAGCTTCGACATGTATCAATTTAAATGTACCAAAACATATTTCTCCAAAAGTGTTGCAGAATAGCTGAAAAAAAGTAGATGGATTTGGACATGTTGGAAAAAAAAACAATTTTACCAAATGAATCGTTACATACAATAGACAGAGGATATTTTGTATTTGGACATATAATTTACTTCAAGAGTGGAATGGACTAGATTTAATCTAAACGAGTGCGAAGCACGAATGACATCAAAAAAGAGATATACAGTCCGACAATTAAGGTCAAGATCTAGTAAATGAAAGGTGCCTACAGATTTATCAAATTTGAGAAATAAATTCCTTTATTGACGCTTTACAACTTTAGCTTTTTCAAATAAGGTGTTTCGGGACATAATTTGTAGGTAAACAAGATCAAAAACTCTATTTTAAACTGTCATTTTCAATGAAAAATTACGAAAATCAGTCATGAATTTGGGAGTTTTTTTCATATTCGACAAAGGAAATGTATTCAGATTGCCTACAGTCTCTCAGAAAACGGTAATTAGTATGTTCATGGCCTCTTCTTTAAATCAATATAAAATTTAACAAAGGTATCCGGTTTACTTTTCATATGATTTCAAGTTGAATGTCATGAAAATACCCTATTTTCTACATAATAAAGCCGTAAAGTACGGGAAAAGAAAGTTGAAATTGATTATGACGTCATAATGGATCTAGCACCAAAAAGTTAGTCTAAAGTTATTTACTAGATCTTGAGCTTAAGTGAAATAAATACCACATCCAATAGCAAAACATTGAATTTTCTAGTCCATATAAACTATACAAATCAGGAGCAAAGTAAACAAACACGCACTGAAAAAAAAACAGTGGTGGGATTAGGTAACATAGAGGAGTGAGCATCCCCTGCCGACAACCACATCCGTCGTATGCTCCTTGTCATGAAAAACTGCAAAATCAATTCAGACAATTCAGTATTTAAATAATGGCCTTCCAGTAATCAAGCATGAAAAACGTTAATCAGCATTTGACTTAATGATAGTTTGTATTTGCTGATAGGGTCATTGTATCGACCACAACACTTGCAAAAAAAAATTATGACTTCAAACGAGACTTTTGATATCCTTGTTTCATCATCTTGTTTGTCAATAGCCTGACTTTTTCTTAAAAATTGTCCTTTCGTAAAGCATGCTATTCCGTATCAATTGAGATACATTAATCCCAGCTGATGCAGATGATAAAGGTATATTGATACATAAGTAAGGAAAGTTGACGATTGAAAAGTTGAAATACTGCGTCGACCTCCTCAACAAAGGTCTCACGATGGGTGTGACAGTAAACAGGGGATACTAATTCCTCCATGGCACCTGATCACACTCTTGGAATTCCAAAAGTCCGCGTTTTATACACTTTACAAGAATTCGTACCGCTCTTTCTCTCTCTTAACCTTTTTCTTTCTTCCTAAACCGTCTTAAAATTCCAGTAGGTTAATTAATCACTGTTAATGAATTGTAACAAGGGACAGTGTTTGTAGTATGTTGTTAATAGAGTAGTTAGTGAGATATCTGTAGAGTCTGTACATATAAGCGTAAAAGTGAAATATTCCAACTTTATTTTTTTAAATTAGTGAAGTATGGCCTACCTTAATTTTTGTCCTGATTTCTGGCTGAGTTGCTCTGCAGTACATGGCTGTTTAATTTCAATAAAGGCGTCAATTATCCCAACCTTGTAACCAAAAGCAAACACGAGCGTGCTCAATCCATCTCTCACAATCTGTTCTAGATCCCGGGGAGTGGAACCAGAGGCCATAATGGTAAAGAGTATAGGCCCTAAAAGATGTGCATATTGAACAATTTACGATTCGCTGTATGGTGTCCTAATTGTGTCTTTCTGCTTTTTTTGGTCTTGAACGTCTTTGTAAGAGGGGAATTTAAGTGATTGTAAATGTATAGTGTCTATAAACAAAGTACAATGTGTATGTTGTGTTTATGTGTTTTTCGGGTTTATATAGCTGATTTCCATCCGTTGCATTTATGTTATTTAAGTTCAGCTTTTATTCCTTGAATTAAACACTCGTCTGACAACTTTGAGCTTGTTTTTTGCCAATTAACACAAGACATGTTTGTTCCAAAAATATGTCATTTATTATGAAATGACAACATAAAATATAATACATAAAACTGAATAAAAAAGACTGGGAGACAATGTAACCTTAAAACACAATTCCTGAGAAAAATTTTAAAACAATTAAGCAATAACAATTGGTCTCCCAGTATAAGACTATTACATAACATAATATATAATTTGGCAAAATAGGTGGCCTCCAAAATATGGCCAAAAAAGGAAAGGCTACAAGCATTTTCTAATGTTATACCACAGGCACCTGAAGTATGGATAATACCCCCCCCCTTTTTTTTTAATGAAAAAAAAAATGTAACAGTGTATAATATCTCAAAAATATAAAATTTCCCCGTCAAACACATCTATATGTCGTTATATGCAAGCAGATTGTACTTTTTCTCACGTTTAAAGAATGGCCTTATTCGGTATAATAAAAATACACTATTTCTCCATATGACATGTTTTTTTTTAATAGAAAGAGGCAGAAAGAGGAATAAAGGTGAGTGAGAGAAAGAGAGGAGAGAGAGAGGAGAGGGAGAGAGAGAGAGTTTAAGAAAAAAGTCGGTTCCACTAAATATTAAAATAATGGCCTAATGATTTCAAAAATAATTTGTATTAAAAAGGTCAGTCCCATCAGACTTAATGATATATTGTATTTGCTGATAAGGCCATTCAGTTGACCGAAGAATATGCGAAATGTTGACTAAAAACAATTTTTTTAATACCTTGTCCCATCAACTTTTGATTGATAGCTTGCCTCGTTTCGGAAATTCTTCATACCTCACTAGTACCTCCAAAGCTTCTGTATCAGTCCCTAGTGGGTACCCCGGTATATATTTTTTTTATCATAAGAAAAGTAACGTCAGTTGCCTGTGGTATCAGTAGGGAAATAAAGCTCTCTTCAAAATAAAAAGAAAAGAGAAAGTCACCTGGGACTAGCTCAAGATTCGCATCCCACTGGTCTGAAGAAAAAAAACTGAACCTTTTTCAAATTAGATTCGTTCCGTTTCCTGTTATTATTTTTTTTCATTATTTTTTTTCCTTTCAATAGTGCAAGTTATTTCTCGAAAACTTTTGAACCGATTTTCAGAATTGATTCATAAGATATCAATTTTAGATAATTTTTCATCTTTAGCAAAATCAAGATGGATAGCATATTTGACTGGACTTTTATTTATAAATTATAGTATTTTAAAGTGTTTGTTTTTTCTTTCTTTTTTAGTCCATGCCTTTCCTGTAAGCATGACAAAGGACTCATAAAAAAATCAAGATATTTTAGGGAAGTTGAATTGGAACATCTCATTGAGTAATTCATAACGCCATCTGTTTTTTATCCATCATTTCCATTCCAAAGTTGAAGTGACTTTAAACTTAGCAATTTTCAGATAACAAACAGTATTCAGGATCAAAAGTCCATAAAACAATACAAATAAGGACTATAGAGCAAATACTTCATAATGGAATCAGGTACCATAGAGGAATGAGCATTTCCTGTCAGTCTGTCATATCCGCCCTGAGCTCCTTGTCATGATTGGGGAGAAACCGGGGAAAATCCGTGTGCAATAGATTTTCTAATAATTGTTTAAATACATCAGTCAATATTTTATGCTAGATTTGATGATAGATTGCAGAATAGGTTTTTGTATTGAATGAAGAACTTGAAAACTGATTACTTTAAATGAGACTTGATTTCCTTGTTTCATCAACTTTTTGCCAATAGCTTGCCTCAGTTCAGAAATTGGTCATGCAACAGTTGGAAGACCCATGGACACTCTCTGCTTTGCAACAATTTAGTATCCTTTTAATAAATTTATATCTTTATGTTTCAATATAAACAGATATTCTTAATCCAGTGCAAACTCTAGTAGGTAATGCATATTATTTTTTTAAGCTGAGTTAAATGAGATCTATTTATTTATAGTAAGGAGTAATAATAATGACAAGAACTTCTTTCACATCTTTATTCTCCATGATATATACTTAAATATGTTAAATGTAACTTTTATACTTAAAACTCATCAGAAATGAAAACTGAAAAATCAAAAAAATTTAATTATTTATGCAAAACTCAAACAAGTTCTTTTAATTTATAATTTTATGTACATAAGATAGATTCTTACTAGTTCTTCCTTAAGATAAAGCTAAAGTGAATTCTCATCAAAAAATAATAATAGGGGTCTAATTGATTACTAATATGAATCTTTTGTACTTTTTGTGCACCACCCTTTTCTTTAATGTATTCTCCTAATGCATGTAAGAGAGAAAATGCTTTTAAAATTATAAATTTTAAAAATAAAATAGATGTATATAAACAGGATACAAGTATAACTGTATAACAATGAACATATGCATAATGTAAGCCATACAATGTAAGAAAGGAAAAAAAATGCCATGATCTCAGTCACCAATAGCAACCAGCCAATGAGTGGAATTATAAAATTTAAGCAAACAAGGATAATTAAATTATGAGTATGAAAAACAGCATGAAAAGATTTTTTTTTTAAACCTATAACATTCTTGTTTCCAACAACATAAAACAAATTCAGAAATATTTTTTTCAATATTGATTTACAGTCAATGTTGTGATTCCTTGAAAAATGAAAATGAGACCCATCGTCCATAATGCTTGCCCGATTTTCTTTGCAGTGACCAGAAACCCGATGAGAATGTATTATATTTTAAATATATATGTTTCACTACATATGAATGACTTTTATACAGCAGTAACTACATGTAGACAGACTTTTAATTTTGCATGTGAAATCTGCATCAA
Organism: Saccostrea glomerata; assembly: GCA_003671525.1. Lineage (NCBI taxonomy): Eukaryota > Metazoa > Mollusca > Bivalvia > Ostreida > Ostreidae > Saccostrea > Saccostrea glomerata. Next base: position 1,184,816 of record PRKT01000104.1, on the reverse strand, counting down.
TAAAAGAGGTCAGTTAAAAAAAAAATCTAATCTGAAGAGATTATTTAAATGAAAATTTGAAAAATGCCTATTCATTTATGGCACTTTTCAACAAATAACTATTGGATGTGGGGTGATATATCAAAAACCTTCCATTGTGTATATAATAAAAAAATTCAAACATATCTATTATCTAATGAATGTTATTCAAATTAGTATTTAAGAATTATTTTGTACGAATTCCACAATAATTTTATGTTCTTACTTTTAACAATAACATGTTAGCTGGCACTGCCATTCAGACTTTGAGCATATTTTTTTTTTAAATACAATGTAAAGCTAATTGTATTTTAAAACTGATTAACATCCGTACATAATTTTCAAGCTCTAAAGTAAAAAAAATCAAAATGTTAAAATTAAGGAAAAGAAACAGGAAAATACTGCATAATATATTGGCACTTGTCAAGTCATTAACTTCACATTGTGATTTATTATAACATTATTACTTGATATATTGTCAATCCTATACTGTGAAATCACAAATTTTCATGGAGGTTTAATTTTCGTTGTTTTTGAGGTATGATAAGACCCACAAAATCATGTCCATCATGAAATGTAAAATGTTACATACATAAGTACTCATTAATTCTTGATCCACGAAATCAAATCCCCACGAACCACGAGATTTTCCTCAAACCACGAAAATTTGACCCCATGATAATATGCAACTTTACAGTAACTTATTTAAATAAAAATATTAAAAAGGAATGTCTTCAAAATAGCTACATTATAATTATTTTTGTCAGTTTTCTCTTTTCGAGTGTTTTTATCTTTAAATACATAAGGATAAAAAAAAAAAAAGTCAAAAATTCATTCAAATTCATTTTTGTTTAAAATCAAAATGTTTAATTTAAAATATTCTATATTCTTTGTATATACTTTTGAATACAGAAAATTCAAAAAACATTATGTCAGATAGTATGCATATACAATATTTTGTATAGCAATCCATTTGTCAAAATGATATTATGTAAAACAAAAAAAGAATCATATGAAAACTACCAAAACTTTACAGAAATAATGTAAGAAATGTGAACATTTTCTATCTATTTGCAATCATCATGGCACCCAATTGCCGAAATCCTGAGCGACTTTCTTCATGCTGTCTTCTTTTTGGTGATGTTGACGACTCGGCATCTGAAAACAGTCTACCGGAAATGCGCTGACAGTCTTGTTAAAAAGGCTAATGCTAAATTCTAGACACCCCACCACCAAAAATTTATGATCCTCCAGGACGGTGACCTTGGAGGTCATGTTCAGAAATCCCACACAGAGGTCTGCCACTTTGGAATGAGAACTAAGGCAAATCTTTGGAGCTGGTTCAACTAGAATAAAAATTTGGAATATATTATTTCAAATTATTGAACTGAAAAGTTTTAAAACTATTTCAAATTTTCGGGGTGTAAAATACCTACATTTAAGACAAAAAAAGTTTCTCAGGGTGCTGAGAGAGAGAGAGAGAGAGAGAGAGAGAGAGAGAGAGAGAGAGAGAGAGAGAAAAGAATATTACCTGGTATTTGCTTTTTATAAACTGGTTTCTTATCCATTGAAAATCTGAAATCCAGCTCCTGAAAGATAATGTAAAAATGGAATACTTTGCCTAGAAGTGAGGTACTTTAAAAGAAGTCTCTATGAAAACATGTACTCTGCATGGTGGAAAGTCAAATGAAATAAAAAAAAAATATGCCTTCAGCTTTTATAGACTTTTTTTTCTCATATTTGATATGAGTGCTATGGCACCATTCGATATTATAATCAGAAATAAAATTAAACAAATTTAATACATATATGACAAATTTGCAAAAAAACTATTGGCATATGAACAAGATATAATCTTCATCACTGTACAATACATACTGTGCTTAATTTGAAATAAACAGTAAAAAATCTTAAGAGTCCTATGAATATTTTACCTGAGATTTGGACATAAATGTAATATTGGCACATCCCGTCATGTTGACCTGAATTCTTTTGTGAGTCACTCGTGAACAACACATACACTCGTAATCTCGACAATCACAGAATCCCACCCTGTTTTCCATCACGACCTTACGCAGGGCGACTGTCTGGTTCCCCTCTGTCACGTTACTCTTTACCGGAAGCAGTTTGGGATAATTAACATCTATTTTCTCCTGCTTACTTAAATGGTCGGTGTCCTTCATCACTTGATTAAGGTCATCCATTGTCAATTGTAATTTCCACACATTTGGGACATAAATAAATTTTATTGGATTTAGTGTTTTTATCATTCCTAGCTGAGAGAGTTTTTCCATGGTCTTATTTTTCACCTTTTCACCTAAGTCTAGTGTTTTATTTTTCAGTTTCTCTCCCATTTTCAATACTTTTTCTAAATTCCCCTCCTCTTTTGCTTTTGCCGTCTGAGTTATATTATTTCCCTGCTTTGATTTGGGGTTGTCTTTCTTTTCCTCCTTGCCCTCTTTCTGTTTGCTTTCCTGATTTGTTTTGCTCCCCAACTCCGCTTTGTCTCCATGTTTTACAGGAGAAGATGTGGTGGTGGGGGCCTTTGTTTTTTCCTCCCTCTGGGGTGGGGGTTGGAGGAGCTCATCTCCCCTCGGAGGGAGCTGTATCACTCCACTATTCTTTACATTATGTATGGCCTCTGTAGCCTTTCTTAATGTTTCTTGGACGTTTTTCTGGCCCTGTTGTGCCAATTCCTCTTTACTTGGACTTGAAGAACGGACAACTTCATGTTCTACAAAGAACAAAATGATAAACTATAATTTTGATCAAAATTGTTTGACAATTTTTTTTTATTTAATGGAAATTAGTAACCAATACAAAAATTTATCTTGTAATTATATCTGGAAGTACTTTATTTTCTAAATAAATTTCAAATATCAAAAGCCTAAAAGGCTTCAATGGCGTCGAACAAGAAAAACAATTACAAAAGATCTGAAGATAGGTCAAGTGACTCCGGTAACATAATAATTCAATAAAAAAGTAGTCTTAACACAAATACAGTATAGGGCCTTATGTCCTGGTCCGAATGAAGCAGGGTTCGAATTGACCAGACATCGTCAGAAATTTCCATGCTCAATATCAATCTAATTTCTTTTCAGTCAATCGAAGACCTATGAAGGGTTTCAAAAATTTATATATTATTCTTTCTAATTACCATTGTCAGAGCGTTGTTCTGCAGCATAGCGATTGCATCTAAACTACAACCATGACTCAACTGTTACAAGTACGATCGACTTACAATAGGGCGCGGTAAACAAATGGAGGAAATGGATAAATACAGTAATACTGGTCAATATCAGCGGTAGTTCGGATAAAATTGGATTGAAGATTGTAAAAGTAAAGCTAAGCTTAAGAAATTCATTCTTTATAGTCTAGTAGTATTCGTGTTTATTTTGTAATTATTTCACCGTCTTTAAGGTTGTTTGTATTACAGTAATCGGTCAAAAAATGTTATTCATGTCCATCGATGTACCCTCTCTGTAAATTAAAAATATTGTTGTTTTGTAGTAGAATTAATTGATTCAGAAGATACAATTGATTTAATTTTATATTCAAGATATAATTCATTGTGAACGTTTTAAAAGAAATTGGTTTCAGCTGTTGCAATTTTCTATTGCGAATACAGTGGACCCTCATTTATCCGGACGCTTTGGTTCCCAGTCAATTTGTCCGGATATGTGAAGCATCCGGATATCTGAATCACCAGTTAAACAAGACAGAATAACATTTTAAAATTTCGTTCCGATGAAAAACCGTCCGGATACTGAAGCATCCAGATATCTGGCATCCGGATATCTGAAGGCCCACTGTACATCCACTGACTCATTCGGTCGCGTAAATCTGACCGATCACTTTAGATGACGATCGAGCTTTGCTCGACACCATGTAAATTGCAAGTATTCTATTTAAGTAGACTGACAATATCAGAATTTAATGACTTGTCATACCAGTGCATGCATGTCTATCCATTACATTTATAAACCAAATTTATTAATTTAAGCAAGTTGTTCAACAATTTTTTCAGAATTCAGTTAACTTTGTAACTTTCAGGTAACTTAATGGCTGTTTCATGTAGAGAAGCTTTTATCAAATTACATTATTGCAATAATTATGAGAACATTATTCATTAGGAGAATGAAGCATTTCGAAATATTTTGAGAAAATGCAGGAACGAAAAGTTTATTATTATAAAGGTCACGTGCATCCCATTTAAAACACGTTTCAGACACGAGAGATTTTTAAAGATAAACCTGATAGGTGTAGTATACACACACGTCGACTTAACGCCCACCAATGCGCTGTGTAATGTACAGCTGTCATCGATGACGAATCACCGAGGAAATTCTAGCTATTAATATTAAAATGCATTTTATAACTATGTGAATACCTGATGAAAAGGACAATATATAATAGAATAACCACAGCGTAGTGGCACACAATAACAGGAATAAAATGTGCTTCCTTCGATACATAAGGCGGAGAAAGCCCATTTTGTAGGATTCACACCATGTTTACACCATATCTGGTTCTCATGTGAAAAAGACCAGTTTACAGAATAAACCGGTTTTTCATCGAACGCGGCATACACATTTCCGGATATTCATTGATAATATGATATCACTTTCATGTAATTTAGATCCGATATTTGATCATGCTGATATAAATTAGACAATTTGTCATGAATTGAATTACATACTTTGTACATAATGAATTTAAGTATTCTAAACATTAATTTGAACTGTGATAGGCTACCTGTAACTGAAACTAACTTTATTTGCATTTCCCCATTTGAGTTTACAAGCAATTTATAAATGCGATTTCTTTATCAGTAATTTGTCGTCTTTGAAAATTTTTCTTGGGGTAAAAAAAGAAAAAAAGGCATCTCAGTACCGAATAATAAATATTTAACTTAATGAAATATGTTGATCGAAGTCCCACTCAAATGGAAAAAAATATTATTATATAAATTGATCTTTTGACCTCGATCTTTGGTGTATGTGTACGTACGATATTTCAACATGTTCAAGGGAAAATAATTTCATTTTTATTTTACATGAAAATGATTGCAAATTGGTGATAATTTTACTTGAAGTTGATTTAAGTACGTGTCGGAAATACCCTCTCCCCCCTTTTCAGACGTAATTTTTCACTTTTCATACTATGCAGTATTTTGTTAATTTTGATTTTTTTTATATCGTTGTTCTCTCTCTCTCTCTCATTTATTGTTTTACACAATATTCCAACCATTTAGCTGCATTTATTTCAAGTTAATACATCGTAGTATAGCGCACAGCCGCCATGTTTTTGACACGAGCTGCATGTGTTAATCAGTCATTTTGAATATTTATGGTAATCATGTCATTTCGTACTTTCTCACCAAAGCCCACCGTTGTTTACAGGTAAAAAACACGAGGTGACCAGTGTACGCTGTCAGTAATGACCCTAAAGCCAACTAAGGAATGGACATGGAAACACCAAGCTCACGTAAACACCAACAAGATATCTTACTTTTATGGGGAACGTTTGCTAGATTTGCCACAGAGAAAACTTGATGATCTACTTAAATGTATAATGCCTTATTTTGTTGCTGAGATTAATACCGTATTTGTAGAATTTTTAGCGAGGATTTAATTTTGGCATTATTTGCGAGGGTGCTGACATCGCTAAAATTGAATATTGCTAAAAGAAGATGGGCGGATAAGGCGGGCGAAGTGCCTATAGTGCGACAGATAAGAAGTGAAAAATTAAATTTCAATTATATCTTAATTTCATTTGATATTTTATCTAATGATAAAGTATATTTAATGTAAAATCTCTATAATTTACAAAAATCTCAGAAAGACTGAAAACATTTGCCTATGAAAAAGCATACACACACTAAAAAGAAGAAAAACGATCAACTTCGCATACTTAAACAACATTTTTCAACATGAATGGGTCTTCGCTCCATTTTTTTGAAAGATGGTCCTAAAAGTTTGCAATAAAATATACAAATTTTGCTTTACAAAAAAATGGAGAGATGACCCACTATACCTTAAGAGTACACTTTTATGACAAAACATTCGCATCTTTCATAGAAATACTTTAAGTTCCGTAAGTCAAGGGTCATATCACAAACATGATTTCAATGCCCAAAATCATCATGAGCCATATAGCATAGTGGTTAGCGCGTTAGTCTCAATCACAAATCAGTGTGATTCTTCGGATTTTTATTGCTAGTGTTCGAATCCCACGATTACCATCTTATATTTTTTATAAAAGAAAATATTTTTACGAGATTTTTTTTTCTCAGAAAAGGTATTTCTCTAATAATTTCATAAATTTCAATAATGAGAAGTTAATTTCAATACTCAATTCACATACTGAATATGATTTCTTCATATCTGACGCAATAGGCATTCTGCCCGCCTTGTTCACCCATCAATCATATTTACGAAATGCTGATTTTAAACGAGGCTGTTAAAGTCCCCTGCAACATCAACTTATCAGTGAGTAGTCTGCTTCTCTTTAAAAAATTATCGTACTTAATTAGAGCAAGCTCTTGAGTATCGCGGTTATTAGTCGGGAGATATAGACACTGTGAACAGGTGATAGTGGAATTCTAAAGAATGGTTACATTTTCTTGATCGTCAATCTCTTTCATTAAAAAAAATATAGAAAAATGAATTCTCAGAAAAATTAAAGCGTGAAATGGCTTCATTACAACACAGGTACTTGTGGACAGGACCCCCCCCCCCCCCCCCCCCCCCCACCCGACCCGAAATTCAACCCCGGGGCTTATTGGACATTTTTTTCACAAATTATATTTATTACACATATTCATCATGTGTACAATATGAAAAAAATCGCTAAAACTCCAAAATAATCGCTCCACAAAAAATACCCCACTTTACATCTCTCTTATATTGTATAGTGGGGTATTTTTTTGTTGAGCGATTATTTTGGGGTTTTGACGATTTATTCCTATTGCAAACATGTTGAATATATGTAATAAAAATAAATTGTGAAAAAAATGTCAAATAAGCCCCGGGGTTGAATATGGGGGAGGGGGGTCCTGTCCACAAGTACTTGTGCATTACAATACAAAAATGATTGTTTTTTCCATAATGGAGAGTTCAGACTAGATAACGAAATCATTCATCAAAGTCAGGGAATTCGAGTGAGTAATCCTTTTTTGTAATGGGTGCACAATTGATTATAGGATGGGCCCTGATCTAACTGGAGCGGATCAAAAATCTATTTTTAATTAGATTGGATCTAAAATTAAGTTTCATACATCTACCCCGAACGCTACCAGTACCGAAATAGCTTGGCGTACAAGAGTGATAAAAGAAATAATTAGATTTATTTTTTTTAAAAATTTCATTTTTATTTTTTTTATCATTATTATCATTTGATCTATATATGAAAATGTGAAAATATTAAAAAAGAAAATCGCTAAGTTCAAATGTTTAAAGAGACCAGTTCCACAAATATCCTGTTTGATCAAGAAGTATGTCATTGTTGTCTATATTTACGGGGCTGTCAATAAATAATGCCCTCGGTGCTCGGGAAGAAACAAAAAAAAATGTTTTTCAATGATTTATTCTTAATGATTTAATTAAATATTCTATTTTAAATAAAACACGTTTTCGAAGTATTTTTATCCAATTTCTGATTGCTCTTCGTATACTGGATTATGGCAGATCACATGATTTCCTGGACTTGTTTCTTCTTTCTGAGAGGTGTTTTTTATGCGCCAAGATCGACAGATCCGGGACGTATACTGTTTTTGTCCTGTCTGTCTGTCTGTCTGTTTGTTTGTTTGTTTGTCTGCAAACTTTAACCTTCGCCATAACTTTTAAACCATGAAAGATAGAGACTTCATACTTGGTATGCATACTCCACTAATAAAGCTCTTTAAAATGACACCAATGTCAATGATCTTTTGACCTTGACTGTTACCTATATACTAAAAATAGCTTTTTTCCTGCAAACTTTAACCTTCATCATAACTTTTGAACCATGAAAGATATAAACTTCATATTTAGTATGCATACTGAACTAATCAATTTCTTTCAAATGATACCAAAGTCAATGGCCCGTTGACCTTGACTGTGACCTTTAGGCTAAAAAAGCTTTTTTGAATTTTGTTGGCGCTAGGCGCATAGTGTTTCACAAACACATCTAGTTTTCTCAAGTTTGGAAAATGAAACAAATTAAAGGGTGAAAGATCTGGCGAAAAATGTTGGTGCGACAAAACATAATTTTTCTGTTTAACACCAAAACTTATTTACTCTTCATGGCGTGTGGGTTGGGACGCTGTCATGAAGAAATTGCATGTAGTGGATTCCTGATTCCTGGTCCTTCCTCTCATAAACCTTTCGATTTTTTGCAGAAAATTTACTTTCTAGACTCCTCCAGAAATTAAACTGCCTCACTGAATAATAATATGAATAACAAGACCAATAATATTTAAGAAAATGTCATATAAGACTGTTTTTGTGCTCTTGCAATTCTTTACTATTCTCAGACCTTTGCTGTTTTGTCAAGAGCATCTTATTGTATATTTTCTTTGATGGTTAAAACCAATGGATTCAAGTGTTCCTCATGCATCTTTTGCCTTGATTGACTTAAGTGGCACACATTTGTAATAAAAAGAATCCTTGGCGGCAGAATGAAGTGTCTCATATTTTACTGTATTTTACTGTATGTGCGATGTAGGATCTAAATATGTCAAAACAGGTGATTGTTTTTTAAAATAATTGTTCAGATATTGTTATACGCTCTCCCTTTCACTATGTTTTTCAAACATAGGGTAACCATCGACATGACTGAGTTCTTTAAAGTTTTTTTTCTGTCAATTTTTAACTACCTCCAAAATGATGCCTATCAAATTTGCTATGTGTTTGTTGAATTTTTGCAAACAGTATATTGGCTTTTTTTAGTCCTTGTCGCCAAGGATGGAACCCATTTTTGATGCCCATTATATCATTTTTGTTCATTGAAATCCAACTGCTCACGTGTCTTTAAAACAGATATTGGTTGCTGTAAATTTCACATGTTTCAGTGAATATTTCTTTGGGATGTTTAGTAAGTTTCACAACAGCTTTAAATTGAAGCGTTTAATCATTTCACTCTAGTTTACTGATTGTTTACCATTCACTTTAATGCAGTATCTCGAAAAGCTCTTGTTTTCCAGCTTCTCACAATGAAACTATGTTATGAAATATGGTCACCTAAAGTGTTATCAATTCATTAAAGATTCAATCACGAAAGAAAGTCAAGCTCCATAAAGCTGGGGACATTATTCATTGAACAGCCCCGTAATTCTACATGTACAACAGTTTAAGGATACCAGTAAAAACAATTTGCAGTGACGGTACGTTTTGACCAATAATACATATAATTTATATCCAATCTCCTGGACGTTTTGATGCGTTTTTGTGACCTAGATTCAATTTCCGGTCATTTTGAAAGGAAGAAAACAAAACAATCACCTGTTTTGACATATTTAGATCCTACATCGCACATACAGTAAAATACAGTAAAATATGAGACACTTCATTCTGCCGCCAAGGATTCTTTTTATTACAAATGTGTGCCACTTAAGTCAATCAAGGCAAAAGATGAGGAACACTGAAGCCCATTGCACATACGTTGTTTAATAAAATGCCGAAGACATGCTATATCATATTCAAAATTATCCCTGTTAATATATTAAAAGATTGGTCTGGAAATAAAAAATATTCAATGTTAATTTATCTGCTTACTTCTGAAACTCACGGAAAAAAACATTGTTAAAAGATTCTTGCAAATCTCCTCACCATGCAGAAATTAAAGCCCTGCGAAAAAGATAATATGGTGTAAAATCTGTCGTGATGGGGGCTTTCGGAAATAATTATGCGGATGTAAACCCAAATTATTTGTAAATGAAATTTTATATAATTTTACCCAGTGAAACTAATATAAGTATATAATGTATTCGAATAGAAAAATGTATATACATGTATATATATATATAAATCAATTGCGGTCTAGACTGATGAAATAAAAATCAACCCTTGTGCTGACCCTTGTGGTCGCCTCACGTGATATAGGTGGGGACACGTGTCGCGAAGACACCTGCTCATGTGTTTGTGTACTTTTTGTATATATTCTGTGTGATTTGAGAGGTTTTTCTATTTAAACAAGGAGAACAGAGGGCGATGTTAACGATTATGCATACATGTACACATTTTCTCCACAAACTTTGATCAATGTGTATTCAACTGGCCATTGCTGGTTATCGACTTAAAAGAAACCATTATATAAAAGAAAACAAAATATTAAAAAATGATTCTTTTTAGATATTCATTGAGAGAAAGATAGTAGAATAAGGTTTCAATTTTAAGTACTTTTTGAAAAAGAAAAATCCTATCCGTCTATGAATTTTTATAACACATGTACTGGCTTTTTTCCTTATACACAAAATTAAAATAATTTTTTCCAGAAAAATTATGTGAATATGAAAGTAAATCCACATTTAATGGTCCACGTGAATATTTAACATATGATAATGAATCCGTATTAATTGGCCTTCCATGTTGAAAAAAAAAAGAAGAATTATTTAATATTAGTTATCTTAATTGATAACTGAGATAAAGATTCTATAACATAACCAATAATTTTCTAACGAATTTAAATTGTAAAAAGTTATGCACGCACTTTTTCAATGTATCACGAATAGATTATCATTCTATGGTAATACGATCATATTTATAACGTACACTTAGTATAACGTAGGATTTATCGCAATTTCAAGAGATACGTAATAAAAGATGTTTAATGTCCGTGAAAAAAAGAAAACATTTGCCGTGGCCTTCAACTTGTTTGATATATCGACGATGTATTGTCAAATAACAATATTTATTTTCATTCTCATATATATATACAATATATACCGGTGAGTTTAAGATGAAAGATACCACAGAGTCGTACACATCTGTTTCATATTTGATTTTTTACTTGAAATCGACATTAATTAATTGTAATATGATAACAAAGCTTTTTGATAAACGTGATTACTTTTCAATCGTCAACTTGCCTTATTTCTGCAGCAATATTTATACCTTCATAACCTTCATGCATATGAGGTTTATATCTCTCGATCAGTTGATTCGATATACAAGAGCATGCTCTTCATGTAAGTACATGTATGAACAATTTCTAAAATGAGGTAGGTTTTTGACAAACAAGTTGATGAGACACGAATAACAGCAGTCTCGTTTAGTCATCATTTTATAAGTTCTTCAATGACATTGTCATCAAATACAATATATCATTAAGTCATATTCTGACTGACGTTTTTCATTATTATTGTTAGTTCATTTTTTACACACTAAATTGTCGACGGATCCCCCCGTTATTTCCCGATCATGACAAGGAGCCTACGGCGGTTATGACCAGTCAGCAGGGAATGCTCACTCATCCAACTGTGATATTTGGAGACCTGCATTTGCTTTGCTCCAAATTTGTATTGTTTAAAGAAGAATTTCATGAATTTGAATTCTGCTATTTATCTCCAGATATTTCACACAAAATGTGTGTTAAAAATTTTCCAGAAAAGCTGGTCCTGGAATGGAACCTGGGACTACATGTATGTATTAATAGTCAGGTGCTCCACTTATAAGCTATTCAGGTCGATTTCCACAGCCCTGACTATAACATTCCCTTAAAATAAAATAAAAAACATTTTAATAACAATAAAGTAGTTGAAATATTGATACATGTTTTATTTTTCTCTTTTCTAAGGATTGCAGACTAATTTCACCTGTGAAACCAATATGCATTGTTCAGATGTGTAGGTAAAATAAGTTATTAAAATAAGATAAATAAACAAAGTAGATAAAACAAACAAATAAATAAAATAAACAAACAAAGAAATAAAAGAAAATAAATGAACAAAAATAACTTCAAGTTATCTTGATGCAAAAAAAGAATCGTATACATTTTGTGCTGACCTGTATAAGACAAGAATGAATGTACTAATCAATAAAATTAATTATGGTTATTGATAGCAATAATTTACTAATTACGAATAATGAGATTAATGAGAAAACGGTCTGAGGGGAATTGATGACAATAATATGTCTTGATTTGATAGCAATGTCGCCCATAGTTCATATATTAAAACTTCCTTAATTAGCAGCTCATGTTTCAGCTATGCAATATTTCTGTCAGGAATCTTGTTATGATTCGTTTTTTGTTGTCCTTACATTAACCTGATAAAATCAAGTATGAAAGAAGTATTTGATTATTTATTTTACGCTGCATTTCATTTCCATATCTTGTTATTGCAATTCAGACATTTTTTGCTTTCATTTCCAATATTTTTTATTTTCGTTTCCGACATTTTTTTTAAATTTTTTTTTTACATTTCCGGAAGTTTTGGAGGGCTTCCTTCTGGCAATTCAATGTTAACCAAATAGGTAGAAAAAGAATTTTAAAATACAGTTAAATTGATTTCAAACACCATCTTCCAATCAACACATCACAGTACATGCAATCTAGTAAAAAGATTTGCAAGAGTTAAAAGAGCATGTAATATTTGTTCATCAGATGAACTACATGTACACCATGATTTCATTATTCCTTCGACTAGGGAATTGAAAAGTTAAACATTTTTAAAAATTCGTTGACGAGATGCAGCCCTATTTTAATGTTAACTGATTCTTCCTTAAAAATAACAGTTAATTCCTTTGCGTTCATATATACACAATTAATGTGCCACGTAGAGTGGATATTAAACAGGGAATTTTATTTATTAGAAAGATTTTTTGTACACCGATGACACTACGACTTTCCCAAGCAGCTAGCTTAAACAAAGAAGGATAGGTTCATTTCTATAAAAGAAAAAAATGAGATGTGTAATACCGGAACAATGTATAATTGTCTATAAATCAAATAATCATGCACTATAGTCAAGTGAAGTCCAAAGAAATGTGTTCTTTTATTCTAGTAGCGTTATCATTTCATGCACATACTGAAGTAGCTGAGAGAATTTATAATGCAAATTTGATGAACTTATGTGCAAAACTTAAAAATGAAAACCAAATGCAAGTCTGCCTCGTATAGCATGCAAATAACACATCGTGAAGCCCAAACTTTACCACCTTTACCTTTTACAGAAGACAGAAAAAAGAAAGACAATAAGATCTAAATCTGGCACCTTACATGGTATGGATTCATACACGTAAGTCGCCTTCCAGACCTAGTCAAACTTGATGAAATTCAAACATTATATAAATAATTACATCCGTCAATTGGAAAGAGGATACACTAGATGTTCAAGTACTTGAAACTAAACATGATCGTATATAACCACACGATGTGGTTTATTTCATCATTTGGGTTCGTTATATTACCTTGCAGTGTATTACTGCTATAATGCTGGAAAATAAAGAAAACAAACTGTAAGCATGCCTGAAAGCCAATGAAGGACAGTTGATGCAACCAAAAATCGGATGCCTTGATTGGTATAAATTTTTCACCTAATTTACTGCAATTATGCAGATAATAAATTTCTAGAGTTTAAACAAATATGATGTTCAAATCTCTACCCTTCTGAAGTCATCCTTAATTATCATTTTATACAATATTTTTCACATCAAATTCCATTTTTGCGCAATTTTGAATAAAAAAAAAAACTACGCAGTGAAACTTATTCATTTTATTAATAGAAACACGACCCAAGTTGTTATTTTCAAAATTTTTGATAAAAGTTTTTTTGTATCATCAAAACAAATAAAGAGCAGAACCAACAAAGACCTCTAAGATCATTGGAGCTAGAATCGGATACAACGAAGGAGTAAAAATCCCCTGTATACCGGTCACACTCGCCATATACTCCTTGTACTGATCGGACAAGTAGAACAATCTGTCGTCAATTTCGTGTGTTTTGAATGAAAATATCAGTCAGCATTCGAAATAATTAGAGATTGTATATTTCTAACAAGGTCATTGATGACCATAAAACTTGCAAATGCTGTCTAAAAACGAAAAAAGTAATATCCTTGTTCTATCAATTTGCTCCTCCCTAGCTTGCCTTGTCTTAGACTTAATTTTAGAAATTGTTCGTACGTAGAGCATGCACTTGCCTATCGAGTCAACTAGGAGACATATAAACCCCACACTCAGGTGATAAGGTCAAACAATCACTTTTAAACTTAGGCAGATTACTGACATATAAACTGATTCTACAAGGTTAACATAATTTTCTAATTGCTGTGAATTCTTACCCATTTTTATCTCATATTATTAAAACAAGCCAAATAAACTTGCTTCTAGAACTCGAGATGTAATTTTTGTCAGATATTAAGCAAAGTTAACAAACAGAAATCAAAACTGTACTTAAAGATTTAATTTGTCATTTAGTATGTAAATAAAGAACGTGCCCAGACAACCTTAAATAGTATAACACACATTTCTTTTAATCTCAAAGAGTCATTATTTTTTACCCATTTGTAAAATGACGGATGTCCGTGCTCGAACCTAACTTCTCTTTCCCTATAACTTGTCAGAAAGCACAAAAGAAATACTAAACGGAAGAGAAGCGGACAAAGATATAAAGAATGTCGAGTAACGTGAACTATGCCTGGAAGAATATACTTGACACTTCACGAATAATAAATTTCTTTGCTCTTTCGATGGGTAGTAGGCTGTGTACCATTCACGCCTTAAGAACAAGGTAGTTAGATATAATTCCCTCTGACAGTTATGATGGTTTTGCCATATGTAACGGGTTTTACTGTTCCTTAAAACGATAAAACAACTTTGATAGGTTTACTTTATAACAGTCATCGGAGGATTTAGTAGTACATATATTGTGCTACCTTGACTTCTAACTTTTTTTATGTCTAATTTTTTTTCTCAGCATATAGATCATTTAATTAGTTCAGGATTTGTCAGCAATATTTTTTTGAATTATATTTTCATTATAAGGTAATATGTTGAAGGATGTAAAGGCGGAACCGAATTCATAACTAAATATAAAAATATGTATTTAAGAATAAAACATTTAATTCATATCTATTATATAGGTCTTAAAAATACCAGGTTAGTTAAACGTACATAATATTCCCTTTCATTACAAATTAACATAAGCTATCATTATTGTAAAAGAAGCAATGCGAAAGGCGCATAAAAGTAACTTCCACTAAATAATATACACTGTATGTTTAAAGCACATACAAAACTTCAACACAACCATGGATCTGTATTTTCTGTTTAAGGAAAAATCAAGTTTTTTCGTCTTTTAGTAGCCGATAACCACTCATCATTTATTTTTTTTCCCTCGCATATCTAACAGTAACAGACAGGATTATTCAGAGTTCCAATAAACCCAGAATTTCGGATTTTAACATATCCCTGCTGAGAATCTTTGGCCTTTCAGAACATGGACGAAATATATTTCAACTTTATAATAATTTATAACAATACATGTGTATATTGTTTGAAACTAATTTTTAGATCAAGTGATGATATATGACATATTTTTAAGACGTCCAATGATAAATATCAATGAAGCATGTCATCATCTTAACTGAGCATGATGTCACACTATCAGGGTTGCGGCAACACCATGCTCTTGAATGGCTAAACGTAAGATGATTTTATGTTCATTAACATCAAATTAATGATTATCTTATAAGTTCACATTATAATGTTGAATTTATATTTTTAAAAAAATAGTCACAAATTCCAAACAATCACTGATGGCATCAATCTTTGATCTCTTAAGTTCCAAAGGAAAAATATTTGGACAGATATTAACTTATTCAAGGATTGCTTTTGAAGGATATGTTATAAGTCCTCGTTTGTGTGTTTCAATGGATGTTATAACACCTCTCCACTCAAAATCACACCTTTTCTTTTCATCCTTAATGATAACAACGAAATTGCCATCATCTTTTTTTTTTCGTTTTGAAATTGTCATTTGATAAGGCTCTTCTTAAAATTTTAAAGTGAATATATATATTTTTAAATTAGAGTATTTGAATTAATTTTTACACATTTACATACTAGATGATAATAGTTACGTTATTTCGAATTGTTCTTTTGATATATATATTTAGGAATTTCTGGACTGTGTAAGTCTCCTACCATATTGTCAGTGACCGTTCTTGTAAAAATAAATGATATAAATAGGTAATAATCACACAAAAGGTCAATGTAAACAAACAATCACAACACGAAAATTATCCATAATCATTATTTTTCCAATCACGCCCTTCATACCAGACATGAACGGGATCATGTACTACAATTCGTGGGCATCTCTGTGGCCTTGTTCTGATCAAAACAACACAAAACAGACATTTTATAGACGAATGGTCAAGCGAAACTTTTCTCGGTCACTTATTTCATGAACGGGAATCACTGGAGCGTATCCTCTTTGGTATATATTGAAATCTACCCTCAGTCCCTAAAACATAATAGAACTTGAGGTGTGGATTTGTGGAATTGTCTTCAGTGAAAATTGTAAGTGACCGCTGGTATTCGTTTTCAGTAACTAAAATTAAGGAATATATATCTACAAATTAGTTTGTATTTTTTCAAAATGAAATTTAAACTTATTATTTCATATAAAAAAAAATTCTTTCTAAAAATATTTAAAAAAAAAAAAGTTTTACAAGCGAAGGAGATTTTGTAATTTCATATTCTTTTCTGATTCTGCTTTGTAATGAACAACTTTTTTTCTTTAATTTTTAACAATAATTTATGATCTGTATTCAATCAATATTTGGGAACCAAAGGGAAACAATATTTTTTTCAAACTGGCAATCAATTAACTGATTACAAATATTCTATCAATTTTGAGTGCAAGAAAAAAATAGCTTAAAAATTGATTATGAAACATATATGGAGATAACAAACAGTGTTCAAGCTCAAAAGTCCATAAAACAATATAAAATAGGAACACAACAAACACTGACCTCCAAAACATCAGAGGTGGCTAACAAATATCAATTTTCAATTATTTTAGAAATTCATTTTTGCAAAATAGATAAGCAAGTCATATCCCTTCAACTAAACACTAAAACATTTTATTAACACAACCTTTTAATCAAATTCAAAAGTAACGGATCATTGTTTTTATAATAAAATGTTTCTTATCATAAGATATTTTTCATATCTTAATACCTTGGTACTCTTTTTGGAGGACTTCAACCCTAATTTTTACTGATTTTCTTTAAATATCACAAACGAAAAGAAATCAGTTATAGTTCTAATAGATATAGAAGGAAAATATATAAAAAAAAAAATATCAAAAACGAAAAAGAAATCAATTATAGTCCTAAAAGATATAAAAGGAAATGCAGTTAATTGTTATGCACAATGATATTTGCTTTAACGTGTGTTATAAAATTTCCAGGCACTTCAAGTGTTAAACAATGAAGAACATCATCCTTGTGTTCTTGTTGGTCTGTCTGTGTGTGGTTTATATAGTGGAGGCAAACACACAGCAGGCTCTCGGTGAGTAGATGTTTATCATATAAATATGTGTTTATTAGTCTAAATCACAGGCGCTTATAATTAAAGTTTTTAACCTTTTTCTTTATAAAAAATTTAATCCCTATACTCTATTATTATAATAGTAAAGGGCTTTTTAATATATGAAGAAAAAGGTTAAAAACGTCAAGCGCCCGTGGTCTACATGTGGTCTCTTTAGTCAAGGATAGATGTTACAAACAAAAGGTAGATGCCTGTATTGGTGTATTTTTTTTTAACCTATTGTGCTTGTAAATGATGCAAATATTAACTTTCCAAAAAAAAATGTTTTAAAAATCTACTTTTCTGTTCCATCCTTATTTAACTATACAACTTTTTTTTCACCATTTATTCCATTTTTTGTCAACATTAAATAAAATTCTATGCAGTTAAAGCTATTCATTTTATCCAATTCAACATGATACCTTTAAGTTGTTATTTTCGATATTTTTGACAAAGTATTTTTGAGTAACTAGGATAATTTTATAACGAAAGCTACTGTTTTCTATTGATGCACTTGATATTTTCAAATGACCGCCATTATTTTAAGGAGGTATGTACCAAGAACAGATAAACATGTCATAATTTTACCTCACCTTCACCTGGAGGAAATCCAGGTATTTTTTTTATTAATGGCAATGAGGTCACAATCTTACGAATCCTGGTAAACAAACAATTAATCTGTCAAGAAAATTGGCGGGAAAACATCATAATGCCATTCAACAGTTGCTATATTAAGTCACGCCTTGTTAATTTTACGATGTGTTTTCCTTGAACTACTCATTGATAAAAAATGATACAGATATAGATAAAAACATTTCGTTCTGAATTGGAATAAAGCTGTTTATACATGTATATATATATTTTTTTTTTTTGGAAAAAAGAGACAAGACAGAAAAAGTCTTTTTGTTTAGCCTTGCTTATTTTATTTCTTTTAATAATTTTTTTAAAAAAGTTTTTTTTTTAAATACAATCATTTATTAATATTTTATTCCTTATTTATTTATAATTTATTTATTTTATGTATCTGGTATTTTTTTTTTACATGTATTTATTTCTTTTCAGCTTTGATGTATTTGATGAGAAACCGTATGTTTGGCGGAATGCGAGGCGGTTTTCTGAATCGACTCCTCCCCTTATACTTCATAGCTGAGTCTGGTTTTGAGCTTTGACCTAAATCCACAGCGGAACAGAATCCATGCATCTATATATATAATTGAAAGACAACATATCTTGAGAAAATATGAATTTCATTGCGACACAATTCATTTTATCTGTTGTGTTGTTCCTCTTGTAAATATGCACGTCTCGATTCATTTTATGTAAATTTCAGTATTTAATTATTTCATATGATAAATGTTTTGTAGATTTTAATAAAAGTGTGTTATATATGTTATTCAGTTTTAATTTTTATTTTAATGTTGATTGTATACTGTTTAACGTCCCTCTCCAGAATATTTCGCTGATATGGAGACGTAACTATTGCCGGTGAAGGGCTGCAGATTTAGGCCTTTGCTCGGCACTTACGGCCCTTGAGCAGGGAGGGATCTTTATCGTGCCACACCTGCTGTGACACGGGGTCTCGGTTTATATACGGTCTCATCCGAAGGACCGCCCCATTTAGTCGCCTTTTACGACAAGCAAGGGGTACTGAGGACCTATTCTAACCCGGATCCCCACGGGGCTTTATTTTAATGAATGCTTAAACATTGTTTGTTAGACAAAGGAGGAAATGATAGATAGTATGTTGCCCATCATGGAACAAATAATGAGTAATAAATTAAAAGTTAAAATTTACGCTGTTAAAACCAAAATAAATAAATGAAAACAATGAGCGCTCTAAATTCCACATGAAAGTATTTCAAGATTTTCTCTCTTTGTATATTTTGCGGTAGTTTTAATTTCAGCGTCTGTGATTTGAAAAAAAAAATTACCCGTCATTATTATTAACGTAGGTCTGACATATGATTTTTTCTAATATTCTTACAAATCGCGAAGAAAAACGGGTTTAATTACTAGTAGTAGAAAAACACGTATTAGATACAGTGATATATTAACAATGCTCAAGATAACAAAACTTTCAAAATGTTCTAGAATGTTTTGATCACTAACAAGCGTAAAGTAGAACCATAACGCAATGTATTCAACTTTTACAATAACATGAATAAGTATCGTTTCCTAGTTATCCAAGTTACCTCACGTTTTTAGAGTCATTCATAATTTAGCAAAGATTACAGGAACACTGGAATCCGGACTGAATTCTTCAATAAATACTAACTGCTATAACTTTGTAATTCCTACAAATACAACAAATTGTCAAAAGCAAGGTCAATGCATGCTTTGCGATTCTTTAATATTTCAAATGAGGAAAGAAAAGCTTTAGGGAAGTGGTTAATATTCTTTTTCTTCAAAATCTAGATAACAGAGTAGGTATAGTTACAATTTGATTTTTTTTTCTTTTGGATTTTTTTTTCCGCTTTTTTTTATTTTTATTTTTAAATTGTTGCCTAAATTCTGAAGACAAATCAAAGATTGTTCAAAATATGGAATCTTTAATGATTTTTTTTAAACATAAATATTATTATTTAATTTTAAATGATTTTTTAAAAATATAAATATTATTATGTAATTTACTATTCCAACATTTTCGACTGGGATTTGATGTTTATGAATTGTTGTTTGTAACTACCTAAAGATTAGTTTCGATTTTATTAAATGTTATAAATCAATGAGAGTAAATCGTATATTATATGAAAAAGAAGGATATAACGAACAATGAATTCGAAGGTACTCTGTTTAAGAGTTGAATGTAGAATATCGATGAAGTAGACGAAACATTCCATTGTCAAATTCATTATGAAATATATAGAGAATAATACATACCCTTTTCATATCACATCCTGCATCAGCCCGAGACACCAATATCAGCCAGAGGGCCGAAGGTACACATAGTAAATCAAGAAGACATTCAGTATAATAAAATAAATGGTGCCTGTTTTGGAGGGTAACAGTTGAAATTGCCACCCCTCGGAAAACCATTGTCAACCTCCGCTGACGCGTCGGTTGACAATGGTTTTCCTGGGGGTGTCAATTTCAGCTGTTACCCTCCAAAACAGGCACCATTTATATAATAAAATACAGCATACATTAAGTTGGGAAGAAAATAAGTAAATAATCATGCATGGACTTCTTACATACATGTACATGATTTATTGTCTCATACGATTTGGGTTTGTTTCTACTCTATTTCAATGCACTCGATCCGTAATTTGAATATAATCTATTACATGTATTTGTAAATTAAGATTAACTTTATTTTCAAAAAGTTAAATTTAAGAGAATATGGACCCACCAAAAATTGGGTATAATCACAAGTACTGTTTTTGTGGTTTAATTTACTAAGGGTGTGGTATTGACATCACAATAGCCGTATCAGCCCTGCAGGGCTGATATGGATTTGCGAGGCTGATAAAGGTTATATATATATCGCGTATGCAAAAAACCTGTATTTATTACTAAGTGTGTAATAAACGAAGATAACGCACAGTATTCAAACTCAAAAGTCCATTAGTTAAAAAATACAAAATAGGAGCAGAACAAGCACGGACCTCCAAAACATCAGAGATGGGATTAGCTGCAATGAAAATCGAGAATCTCCTGCCGAACGGTCACACCCGCCGTGTATACATACTCCTTGTTATGATTGGGATATAACGGAAAATATATACCCGTTTACAATTCAATCTATGAATAATAGCCTAACAATTAGTATTAAAAACGTCAGTCAGCATTTGACTCAATGATAAATTTTATTTGATCATATATCAAAGGGCTAACAACTGGTATGAAACACGTCAACCAAAATATGATCCAGTGATAGGTAATATTTTGCTAACAATGTCATTTTACCAACCATAGAATTTATGAAATTAATGATAACTTCAATCGAAGTTGTTTAAATGATCTCGTTTGTCACACAATTTATTATCAGTTTTTTCCCCCTTTTTTATGTAGAAGTTTTTAATACACAAAATAAATTCTTGAATCTAAAAGTTAAAAATTAGTTACAAGATTATAAATAATTTCATAGTTAACAAATTATTATATGAAAAATAAAAGTCTAGCTAAAGCTTTTTTCTCAATTATTATGATCAAAATTCACTAGAACCATGTCTTATTGACTGTTGGTTTATTATTGAATTGGAAATGAAGTATTCGCATATGTTTCAACATAAGAAACCCTCCTGAATAGTTTATTCTTAAAAAGCATCCAAGGGTTAATCTCAAAGTTTTTTTCTAGCAGGCTATAAAAGATTTTTATATTAGGAACATAACTTAACCGATACCATCCACATAACCATAGTTTATTCTATTTTTACTGTTGCCTAAAGTTTTCAATCAATATGGAGACAACAAACGGTAACCAAGCTCAAAAGACTATATCACTCAAAAAATAATGATTCATTGCTTAATTGGCGATGGAAAAATTTAAAGTCGTCACGTTTATTATTGAGTTTAATTGCAAGTGTGCCATTAATATTTTTCTCAAGTGCGGTGTAGTTGTTCATTGCTATTACAGTATACTCAGACAACAGAATAAACACAAAAATAACATTTGAAAAAAAATACAAAAAGAATCAAATAAGCAGAGACGGGTCTTTTTGTAGTAAAATTCAGCAAAAATGTTTGATTAGCATGGAAATCAAAATCTTGTAAGAGGTAAAAGAGATTAGTGTACAGTATGAACTGAAACGAGTGTCGAAAAAGATACGGTTAAGACTCCGATGATGGCTCTCACGCGTGTTCATTGTTTGGAAACATTCGTGCATTATTATGCTGATACTGTGAACATTTTACGTACAAAATATGATAGTTCTATGTCGTTTTCTTGACCAGTGATATTCAAAATCTCTTTTAATGTGCATAACATGACACATTCAAAAAGAAGATACTCAACACGTTCCAAATGAGATGATTTCTATGACAGATATTAAACGGTGTAATTCTTTTGTTTTCGGTCTATTAGCACGAAAGTAAAACATTAAAGGCGTAGGTTTTTAATCGGAGCTTTTGTCAGAAAGCAGGTATTTTTTTAATTTATTATTATTTTATGATTTTGAATCCAAAGAAACTTTAACCTGTCTTTAAATTTAAATGAGACAATTTAAAATATGTCATTTAAAAGCACACTTTATGTAACATTTAATAATCTTTTCGTTGAAATAAACTGTAAGGAAGGTATACATACTGATGTCTGTGGTCATATCATTTGTCTCAGATATACATGAACAAAACTTTTACCAAATTTACTGCATTTCTCCCAAGAGTGAAAAGCAGTTTTAATCAATATGAAGGCATTATAAAATGTCTCATTCTTTCTCTTTTTTAAATTATTGATTTATCTTAGTATCTAAGCTCCATCATTACTTCAAACTGACATGTAAACTTTCATTTGCACGTACATATTACAAAGTACACCTGTGTAAGTTTAATTTTCCTTTCGTTAAATAAATTGAACTGATTTTCTTTCTTTTTAAAGATTAACTTTATAAAATCTCTCATAAAAGTTTTCGAGCAATGAACAAAGCAGTTTAAATCTTCCTTTCCCACCTATACGCGTCCGAATTACCTTTCAGAAATCTATAATTTAAATCTCCAGGGATAATTGACAGACACGTAAATCCTACTCTAACGTTCATAAGCCTCTTGTAACAGAAAACCAGAGGGAGAAAGGCACCGGGAGATTTTTTAAAAACCAAAACCGCCCGGCCGACTGCACACTGCGTTTAAAAATGTAAATATACTCATATAAACTCCTCTCGTTTTGGATTTGAGTTTATATACCACATTATTCCTTTTAATTATAAATCTCTCTTGGAACACGTGCCGAGATACACCTAGCTACAGCTTTGCTGTATCAAGGATTGTGTGTGCAAACATGGCGGCCTCATTTTATAGGTAAGGAAAAATAAATTAAATAAAAATATTATTTTATTTTCCTTTTCTCTGAAAAATGTCTATCTTTTTTCATGCATACATATCATATATTTATGTATATTCTATACCTACATTTTTATAAGATACTCTTTTACGCATGTTTCATTTTAAATATCAATTTCAAAAGCTTTTTTCTTAGCAATAAACTGTTACATTCTCTTTAAAATCAAACAATTACTTAACATAATATTTTTATGCCAACGACCTAATCAGAAATCTGTTACTTGAAGTAAAAGAGAGAAAAGAAATATTCCCATGCTCCAAAGACATCGTGCAAAAACCTTGAATTATATTTTGTTTTTGGATGAAGAGAGAGGGCATTTTTTATCACAATTTCCATTTCCTTCCATAAGTATGATCTATCTTTTCTTTAAATTCTTTATGTTGACTCAGTGCCTGTTACATTACTAATGCACATTCCTGTGCAGACAAACTGATAATTATGTTGTATTGACGACTTGCAAAAGTGATGTTTTTCAAGGTTTTAGGTACTTTTATTGCTACCTCATTCATCCTTGCTTATTTTGATATTCGTTTATTTATTAAAGCTTTGGGATCAGAAGGGATTTAATTTGTGGCAACATTTTAAAATGTAAATATGCTTTCTTCCTCGCCTAACATTTATTTTTTAAAAGTATTAATCGATCTAGGAGAAGTGTACGTCCTATGCAAGTGGCATTAAACTTTTCCAAGGAGAGTGAAAGTTATATTGATTAGTAATGATATCCAAATTTCATTAAAGATTCTGTCTCTATCTGTAATATCAAGCATGTCCCTTGCGAGAATTCTACTCCAATCTAGTTTCAACCAACTAGTTTAAAGTAGTCTTGTTTTTATAGCAGTCGAGTTTTTTATGACCTTATAACAATAGTCATTGAAGTACTTAAAGTCTAGTATACTAAAGCGATTGATTTGATATTTTTACTTTAATGGTATTTTATTGAAGCTGACTGTTTCACCTTCTGTTTTAAGAGTTTGAAAGTACAAGCCAACAGTTTTATTATCAGCTCTGTTTGGGGAAATTGTTCTTTGGTTGGCCTCTACCTGAACATTGTATCATAACCTAGTTTGGCACCACATCTTCCATTATTTCTCCACGAAAAACTGCAAATTGGAAATATATAATATATATAGCATTTGAAATTATCAAACTGTTGAACATTTAGTTTTTAAAAATTTCCAAATTCAATTTTATACATAACTATATTAATGATACGCTCATAGTATGAAATGACAAGTTCAGAAAGTGTTATAATATGTGTTTACGGACATTGCTATTAAACTTCATGGATATAATCTCAATATTAGAATGTTAACATTCAGTTTTTACTTACCTTGTATGCATTTAAAACTCAAGCTTAATGATTATTCTTAAAGAATGTCTAATACAAGTGCTATCGTAGAAAATGTTCCTTCTCTTTTTTGGAATCTCCTATCAAATCTTGTCAACTAAATAATGTCGTTTCAAGTGTAATGTTAATTTTCAAAGTTTGACATTTACCGGGTATTCAATTAATAAGAAATTTGTTGCGGAGAAAACAACGTTAAAATATTCTTAAGAACGATTTGTTTACTGCGTTTAAGAAGCTTTTGCCATTTTTTTCTCTTGTTTGAAAAAAGTCGTCTCTACAAAAAATCACCAAAAACTATTATTAAAATGCCTCCAAAGTCGTTTTCTATTCAAGGTACTTGTTTATTTTTTTTTTTATATAAAAATTATATAATATTACGTATGCTTATACGTCTTTCAAACATACCCATCAATGCAAATTCATTCATTTTTTTTGTTATTTGTTTGCATTCGTTATCATTGGAAAACACAAGTTTTAATGTAGGTTGGGCGAATCTAGTCAAATATTTATTGTAAGAAAGAAATAAACAGAAACATTGATTTGTACCCCTGCCTGGTGCCATTAAACCTTGGTCTGTTTCATTCCATTGCTTTAACTCTGTACTGTTGTTATTCCAAATCGATTATCATCCGTTTTCATTAATTATGAATATGGAATTACATGGGTGTATGAGTACAGTCATCATCTAGTTCATTGACACATTCATCAGCCACGTATCATTGCACTTTTAACTGTTCAGCATCATTGTTGTCGATTTGTACTTGTGCACTGTCACGAGATGCCACATTTACCTGTATATAAGGCAGAGGAATGTCAAGCTATGGATTTTACTTTCGCATTCTTCTAGTCAAATCAATTCTTTCTGATAAAAATTTAATTACAGATTCGTTCTCCGTTTTTTCTCTTTCTTTTTTGAGACCATTTTCTTCATCTTTCAGTTCGCTCGTAATGACAAATTGATATCATGATATTATCTAATGTATAAAGCGAGTGTTTGATATCCACATGGCGATTTTAATTGCTGAATCAATTATAAATCAAATTGTACACTTTCTTAATTAAACAATTCTCTATTTAAAGTCTACTTGAGACGCCACTTTAAAATGTGTTTTGTTTAAGAAGAAACAAGCTGTGGACATTGAGGACATGCTCAGTTTTCTATTTTAGTCATTAATCTTTTTTATCACTGTGCTCCATTAAACATTCCTATTCATGATCTCTATGCATGAGATCACCATATAAACATGGAGAGCTATTGAAGAAATTTATTTCAATCTCATTGTACCTTGTTCCAATTACAAAGGCATCATTACATAATATAAAATTAATCATTTCTGATATAAGTTTATAGTTGCAGATATTCTTCCAAAGGACACTTTTTAAAATTCGTTCTAAAAGCCAATCACCATTTCAATTGGTGGGGCACTTTATTGGCATACGTCTTCTGAATTCTAAGCACAGGATGTCACAGTGAAAGACACCATAGAGTATGCCATACATCTGCTTCATATTTGGATGTGTAACTGTCTTAAAATGGGCGATAAAAGCCCACCTACAAATAAATTCTAAAACAAAGGAAGTATGATGTCAACCTTTCCATCGTCTCCACTCTTTATTTATGTACTTAAATCCCATCATAACCTGCATATGGTGTTTACATCTCCCAACTTATTAGATACTCAAGAGTATGCTCCGATTACGATCATTTTTATTTAAACCCCGGACTAGTGACAGTAAAGTTCACACTACAGGGATTTCAAAAATCTCTTTTCAATTAAGTCAGCATTTAGTATATTCCATGGTCGCTAATAATTTCCTTCTAAGCAAACATAATATATCATTGGGTCGTATTCTAGCTGACTTGTTTTATTCCAATTGTTAGACCTTTGAATTTATACTGAACATGAGAACTGAAAGATTTTTTATATCGATCATTGATCGTTATTTTCATCCTTTCATATTTCTCTTGCAAATATGCATCTCTTTTTCATGGCTAATGTTTTATACGGCATCTTGTGTATTCCAGATTTATATATTTTATTCAGTTACATTTAATCACTTATCAAATAAAACATGCATGTATACAGGTGATGCATCAGAAATTGAATATACGACTACAGTAAAACTCGGTTATTACGAAGTCACTGGGACCCGCAAAATTACTTCGCTCTATCCGTAATTCGTTATATCCGTATAAGGAATTCGTTAAATTTGTGTACTTGGGGATCCAAGATAACTTCGCTATATCCGTGAATTCGCAATATGCGTGTTCGTTCTAAACGAGTTTTACTGTATATGCCTTCACCAATTCTTGAATACTACAGTTCAACTTACAGGAATTTCCTAGTAGAATCATCTCTGTTGAACAAATTGTGTAAATGTACCTTTTTATAAATTATTACAAGCTTATTTTTTTTTTAGTACAAGAAAGAAGGAACGCGAAAGGAAAGCAAGACGACAAGATCAACACATGAATAAACGGGGTCAAAGGTCAGTTGGTCATGATCCTGTGAATAAAAATCTAACATGCATTTTGGACATATCAATGCTACATAAAATTAAAATGACCTTGCTATATATTTGGGAGATTCATTGTATATATGCTCCAATGTAAATAGAAAAGGCACGTATTTGGGTTGCTAAGAAATATGATATTAAATTAGTTCGCTTATCTTTTGTTAGTATACGAAAAACAAATATTGCTTTAAAGTGTCTAATGAATGAAGACATGGAAAAACAAACGGATTAATCTGAATTATTGATTGTTCAAGATGACAGCATAATAAATATTAAAGTTTGAAAAATATCAATTAAATGAATCATAATAAACAAGAGTAGGAATATATGAGTGAAACCATTGAAGGTCTACAGTAACCACGGTAAATGAAATAATCAACTTTAGGTAGAGTTTTAATAGATTTGTTTTCTTGTACAGCACCCCGAGGTAAGAAAACAATATGAATTCCCTTGATAGAAATTATTCCTTTGTAAAAGAAAGTTTAAACCATAAGGAAAGGAATCGCAAAATTAATTGTTCTTACCAATAATATTTGAACTAGAATCAGATGCACACTATCCCATGAAATAAAGACTTAACATGTAATATTACAAGAATACTAACTATGCCCATCTAAAAATTTTCTTATCTTTAAGATTTGCAGAATTCATTTTGTTTAATTAATATCATTAATACAGATGTATGTAATTTAATATTTCAACGAAATTAAGTTTAATATAATGTTCATCAAAAGAGAAATTGATGGTTATGTGCTATGTATTCCTATTCCTAATTTGTTTTTCATGTTTATTAGTGTAATAGTCTATAAATGACCTTCATTTTCAGACAAATAGACGAGAAGGATGATCCTCTAGTGATACTTAAAGACGACATAGAGAAGATCAGGCTATCTTTATCTGACTCTTCCTTCACTCACAGGTATTATATACATGTATATATACTCAGCTGCATAAATATACATACAGTATACATAATTAAATATATTTCAGAAAATTCTTTTTAATCACGAACACAATTATCAACCAATTCTCTGCATAACTTGATATAAGTAGAAATCTTTTACATAAAACATGTAGTTAACGATCAGTATTCAAGCTCACAAATCAAAAGAAACAAAACAAATCAAGAGCAGAGCAAACCTACACCTCTCAAACATCAGATGTGGGAGCAGGTGCCATGGAAATGAAAGCTACACGTTATAGGAACTGGTTCACAATTTCAAAACATAAGAAGTTTCTCCTTCTACTGGATGCCAAGAGTGCCAAAAATTTAGGCAGTTTTCAGACAACCTAACGTGTGTGTATTTGTTATATGCAAGATAGAACAAAAAAAATCATCATTCTATTAGAGAGGATTCATAACTAAACTTAACCTTTTAAGAGCCTTAGAAAAAATGGGAAAAGCACCAAACACTCCAATGGAGAATTTTTATCTTTCTTTTATTTGTTTTGTATTTCTTTCATACAGACAAAGATGGAGACAGACAGAAGATGTTGGACTGCCGAGTGCTATTCGTGTATGCTCGAAACTAAAAGGAAAAATATCCCATATGTCGAGGTGAGCTCTCTAATCGAACGCTTAATGCTTAAGACAAAATAATGTACGTACGAATATGACTCTCTCTCAGAAAAATCATATCTCAAAATGGCTTCATGTTTTTGTTTGAGAAAAAAGAGAAAAACAAAATCAGAACAAGAGTAAACCATTAATTACCATATTCACTTCTTCCTTTAAAAATGCTGTATTAAATTCAACTACTTAGTAAATTTAATAAACAATAAAAAGTTGAAAGCAACATCTGTGGAAGTTAATTATGTTATGCTCTGTAGTATGGACTCGACAGAAGCTGACAAAATGGCCGCTGTCTACGATGAATTCTGTAAAACAATCAACGTCATGGCGGAGGACCACCGGGAATACATGTCACATATCTACGATGAGGAAGAACTGACTAAAAAGTAAAAACAAAAACAAAACAGACTTGATCTATATTGTCATATAAATCAAACAGCTAGGAAAGCAACATATCATCATCATGTAAATCAAAGAGGAAATGGATGTTATCATTATAAACAAAGAAATGAAAAAAAATACATAGTCATATGAAACAGAAGAAATGAAAATATTGCCATACAATACCAAGAAATGAAAATATGGATTGTCTTATATCAAACAAAGCAGAAATGAACATTTCATCATTTAAAACACAGATGAAAAAACAGGTTTATTAAAATAAAACAATAAACTTAATATTCATTTTGTAAATGCATAGTCGGAATACATGTATATACATTTTAAATTTAAATAGGATATGCATACAAAGTATCATCTATGCCAGATTCAATTCTTCTACCATAAAAACATTTTTCAGATATTACAACAAGACCTGTCTGGACGTTCTAGAACTTTGGACAACTTGTTCTACAGCTACAGTAGACTTAATGATCCCCTTGATTAAACAGTGAGTAATGGCTGGTAATCTGTTTTGAATTGCGCATGTTGATTTTCTCATTTTTGTTGGAAAAAGCATCACAAAAAATTGAATGGTTTTCTTTTCTAGATTTTGGGAAAATCAGAGCGAATTCGAGAACCTTGCAAAGAAAATTGCTGATACATGTTGTTCCTGTGTAAAGTTTACTACTGTGGCGGTCAATCTCACCAAACACCCTATCCCAGAGGAGTAAGAATAATAGAGTTTAATTAACAAATTCTATTTAAACAATAACATGTATTACACTATACTTGCATTAAGAAATATATGTTTGATTATATTTTCGTACTCATTTATTAAAAAATCAAAATGATCAAAAAGGCCCGCGTTTTAGTTTTTATTATTAACAATACAGCTGTGGCAGTAAGGTTTTACAGAAAGCTGCAGAGTCCCTCAACCAAACAGCAGACTTGCTTAGTCAACTGATAGAGGCCATGATTAACATGTAGGTACAAATGTACATATAAACTCTTTGATTTTACCTTTCGTATAAATATGCAGCATTTACAACATGACAAGTTAGCATAAATTTCGGTCAAACGAATGAATCATGTATGAAAAAAGGAACTATTCAAGCTGGCTTACAGGATTGTACATGCATTTTTTTTTTTTAATTTATTGTTTTTCCATGGTTTTACAAAAGGCAAAATGAGAGAGAGAGAGAGAGAGACAGAGAGTACATGCATTTTTTGATAGTATACTTAAATTGTCAAAAACCATGTCAATGAAAAGAAATTAAAGAATTCATTTTGTGTTTCTTTATTTTTTTTTCCTGAACAGATCCATGAAAAATGCTGAAGATGCTTCATTAGACATGGCAATGTGGCTTCTTTTCAGCATTCATCATGTCGCCCAGAATGTACTGAAACAACAGAACAAACAGGAAGAGTATGGCAATTATTTTAATGATGATATTGAAATAAAAAATAGTTTTACACGAAGGCCAAAAATCTAAGTTGTAAATTTCATTCTCACATTAACTCCCTATCAAAGGATGTAAGGAAAATAATGTTTATTTTAGTGTATCCCCAATTGTTTCAGTACTTTATCAGAATAAGGGGATTATATAGTGTTCGATGCATTTTGCAAACGCACATGTACAGTACAGACATTTCGTAGAAAACAGTCACCTAAAAACACAAATGTTTTATGTGCAACTTTTTTGTAGAAGTAAGGAGGAAGGAGAGGGAAAAGACACAGACAAACAAACCAACGAACAAGTGGAAGCAAAAGAATCCAATGAAATAACAGAAAGTCTGAACAACCTGCTGACAAAGCTAGAAAGTTTACAGATGGAACTCAGTAATCAGTAAGCTGTCTATTTGTTATAAAACTTTTATCATTTACCTATCTCTAGAGAAAGAAAGCAATGATGACTGTTTATGTTTTGCAAACAAATGATTGTTTGTAAATTACCTGTTTATTTAAATATATATATCTAGAACCGTGGGATTATTTTTTTTCCACAATAAACAATGTAGTTAAAGAACTGCGTTTCAGTATGACTGAATGGTTATTATCAATATTATAACTGTTATTTATTTTTTTTATTATAAGGTATGTGGAGAAAAATGAAACAAATGGTGAAGATGGAGAAAAGGATGATAGGCTAGTCTTCATTTGAAACATGTTTTGTTTAGTATTCTTCTTAATCCATTCTAGTCAGTAATTGTTGAATCTATATTAGGTTAAATTAATTTACTAACAGTTGCAAGAATGATCAACAAGCTATGGACACATTTGCTGGGGTATACCAAAGTGTTGTGGACGAGATTTTCAAAAAGGGGAAGTAAGTGAGCAATTATCATCTTTAAATATTATACTTTAACATAAAGAACATTTTTAGAAAATGTTAAAAATTCAAAATACGTTTCCTTCTTACCAGAGTAACAGTCTGTATTGACGATCCAAACGGAAGTGACGCAACAATTTACTACAAACCGGAAGTATACACTGAAGTTGCAAACTGTTCACTTGGTTCTTGTCCAATGAAAGACCGAGACACATGGCTAGATGAAATACCCTTGACCTCCGACCAGGTTCTCGTTTCTGACATATATGTCGTCAGGAATGGACCTTTGAAAACGTCATCAGAAGTGGAGATTGATTTTACGTACATCCCTATGTCTAGTACCAAGAACAAAACCATCAAGGTTATAGCAAAACAAGATGGCGCCTGGACGGAAATAGAAACATCAAATGAGGTAAACAGGGATAATTGATTATAGGTCTCCATAAATTGAGTATCCATAAGTTGATTATAAGTTGATTGGATACGCAAGAGCAACTCACCAACAATTTCTAAACGCAGCAAACAAGTTTATTGAAAAACAAGTTGAGGAAACAAGGCTATCAACAGTCTTCTTTTAAGTCATTATCTCTTAAGTTTTTCATTGATACAATGACCTTTACATTATCAAATACAATCTTCCATTA
>PRKT01000104.1:1117837-1152313 GCA_003671525.1 Saccostrea glomerata | reverse complement strand
CTCCCCCCCCCCCCCCCCCCCCCTGACGCCTGCACATAATTGAAACATTCTTATTAGGCAAAAATCTATATATATCAGGAAATGGTCTTTTACTTAAAAAAGAATCATAAACAAAATTAGTCCTGTATCCCTAAAAGAATTATTTTTTTTAATCAGAGGGTCGGTTAACCTTAAGGTGTTTGATTTTCAGGATATGAGTGACAGCAACGCCCATCTTTCTTTTAAAACAAATAATTTAGAGGCCTTCACGGCTTATGTTGAAATCCTCTCTGAAAGTGCAGAGGTGCCTCCCGAAGGAACGACATTTACGAGCGAGGCCAACCCAGATGTCAAGGTCACTTTCTCTGAAGGACTAGTGACTGAGACTAAGCAAATAAAAATAAAGGTAAATCGATCAAAAACTGTATTGTTTTAAAGTCTACATGTATTTAAAATCCATTTTTTTTTTTACCTTTTTCCTGAATTTACCAGAATATTATATCACAATTTCATGCATTATTAAATGCATGTAATGACTACATGTATTTTAAATCAAAGCATTTCTTAAGGAACAATTGTGTTACTAAAAACTGTTTGCCAATACGACTTTCAAGATAATAAATGCTAATAAGACTCTATAATGATATTTGATCCAAGGTTATTCCTTACGACTTGAGGGAGGTGGCGGCTCTGAAGGAACAGTGTCCAGACTCCATTAGAGGGATTGTGTCGGCTTCGGACGCGGTGGAGATCAGAATGGATGGAGATTGTGACACCAACAAGAACTTTACCGTCCAGGTGTCCATGGACGATGAAGAGGATCCGGACACACAACTGGTCGTTATCAGGTTAGTATGCTTAAAGTTATCGTCGAAATAGACAGGATTTCGGATTACAAGAAATCCAGATTAGAAAAGTTCCACGGTACTTTTTAAGAACTGTAGACAACGGAAAAAAATTAAAATGGTTTTAAAATCATCGGATTTCTCATTTTATTTAGATTTAATGAAGGCAAGGTACAAGTTCTGGATAAGTCCCAATGTCGACTTAAGAAAGACAGAAATCTTTATCTTGTGGAGACCAAAGGCATTTGGGGGTATGTTATCATTTAAATAAAAAAAAATTTAAAACTTCATTTACATGTTTCTCTTATTGTATATAACTTTATTTTATCAACATTGAACTTTTTAACATGACTAATGAGCTTATACTTTCAAGATCAACAATTATATTTTATTTTTTTAGAATAGCCGTTGCTAGAATTAGAAAAATATTCCTAAACATGAGGGACACAGTTAAAAAGGAATTCCAGCTGATCTTTGGATTGGTCCAACTGTGCAATATCTGTACGTTCCTTGATGATTCCCAGAGAAACATGGAAGAGGGGTCTTTTTTTGTCTGGATTGAATGTATCGATAAAAATCTAATCCGCGAGGATGTTGAAAATAAGGAAAAAGCAGGATTAATCGAAGTGAAACAGAGCCGCTCAAAAGACATTACGCTCAGACAAAAGCAGACGATCGTTCTAAAAATAGATGGACAAATCAAGCTCCGTTTAGCAGACCCGCCAGATTCGTTCAAGATCACTTATTTGATTGGTGCAGACAATCACGTGAATATACCAATGGAAGTGCACAGGGATCAAGAAAAAATCCCATATGCTTCATTCGCATTTCACGAGGAGGACAGTGGAAATCCATTTCATACTGTGAATATTCCAGTCCGAGACCTATCTGAGCTCCCCACAGGTTTGTCATTATCATTGCTTTAAACTTCGTTTTTCTCATGCATGTGAATTTTAAAATCAAAGAAGTCATCCTGTTTTTTTTAATTGCGACATAAACGTTTTTATTTCTATTTTAGATGAAGTAACGGCAAAGAATTTCAATAAAAACAACGAAAGTAACAATTTAAGAGAACAAATGAAGCAAAAGGAAGAAGGTTTGTTTTTACCATGTAATAGTGCATTGAATAATTTTTATTATGTGTATTCTAACGCATTACTATGAGTTTCATCATACTCGGTTTTAACACAAACCCCAGTTGTACATGTATTATTTAAACAAGTGTATTTTTTAATCTTATCATCATATCTATATTTTATGAATAATATTGATAAATTTTACATATCTATTTTTTAGCTGCAAAGAAAATGCTTTCCCATGACAGTATCATGAACCTATCACGTGTTTTGTCGGAAAGAGATGGGCGCATGCTCGGTGAGCAGCTAGGCGTGGACTCTGCTTGGATAGCTCGCGCCAAGGATGACTGTGATGGAGACATTCTTCGAACAAACTTCCGGGTTCTTTGTGAATGGAGGGGAAAATCAGCAAGATCTGCAATGGTTGATTTCTTAATATCATCGCTAAAAACCATCGGAAGAAACGATTTGTCTACCATAGTAACGAACGTCAACAAAAGTAGGCGTGGTCTCTTAAATGAGGACTTTAACTGATTTGCGAATCTGTGATATATTTTTTGGAATTCTGTGATATGTTTTTCTTTAAGTTATATTATGTAAATCACTTACAGGTTATTGCTTTGCTTTTGACACAGGAGTCTGAAGTTTTTATCGTCAAAAAAATTTTTTTTTAATTAAAATTTTTAAAAATGGGGAAAATTTCCAACCCTCAACTAAAAAAAAAACGATAAAACTTCAGACTCCTGTGGCTTTTGAAGACATTTAGAGGTTTTTAAAAGATTATTTGTCCTCTGTTAATACGATTTTGTATCAACAAGAATTACTGTTCAACTATCGGAAGCTTTGACTGTTATGCTTATGATTAAAGTCATATTTCAATATTTAAACTTTGGTTCTCTGTTATGGCGCCGCTGTGCACCCCAGGTTTGTATATTTTATTCTACCTTATGAAGCTTCCATCTGACACAGGCTACTGTCAATTGTTTTTTTACTATAAGGATTTCATAAATTCCATATAATCATCAACTATAACGACCTTTATTAGCAAATAAGGTGTATCTTCGGGTTATAATTCGACTCACTTGTCTAATAGACGTTGTTTTTCTACAAAATTTGACTACGGAAAGTTCCATCTACCTGATCAGTACATATGGCTTCCCGGCAGGTATGACCGGTCGACAGGGGATGCTTATTCCTAGGCATTTGATTCCTCCTCTGCAATTACCAGGGTCTACATTTTATGCCCTGTTCACAGATTTGTAAACTTAATTGAGTCAGCCACGTAGCATCGTTTTTGAACTTGGGGGCCATCCAGAGAATGTTTTTCGGTTACCTCAAAAAGTTGACAAGCAAAAAAAAAAAAAAAAGGAATTTTATATACTACATTTCCCTTATATCACATACATTTGGGGGGCAGCATTTCAATGAACATTTCCTATAGTAAAAGTAATGTTGGGGAAAAAAGTGGGGGGAGGGGAAGCCCCTCCCCCCTTTTTGCTACAAGCCTGTGAGTAGTTTGTAGATAATTTTGAGACTGATCACTTTTCTACCTTCATCTTTTTCATTTAAAGTTTTTTTTCTAAAGTAAGTCGCAATCCAATGTCAGAATTTTTTTTTAGATGAAAGATGTATATCACTAAAAAAATTCCCGAAAATTCAAAACTGCAAATATTAAAACATCTTTTATTTCATAGATGCAACAAAACAAATAAGTATAAAAAATATAAATAAAAAGAATATGAACACATATTTTCTAAATGCACTGAATCCACATCTTAATGTACAACAGCACACACATTTCTTAACTCTGCAAGAAAGGTCATTCACTGGGAAAATACCAATCAGTTCCCAGTCATATATAAATTTAATGTCAGATCATAATGAAGTTCACAGCATCCAATATAATTAATTGTAATATTTAACAGACTACTTCCTCTTTTATTACTTGACTCTTGGTTGACCTCTGATGTGACTTTTGATTGACCTCTGACACGACTTTCCGTTGATCTCTGACACGACTTTCTGTGACTATCAGATGTCTGGGGGTGATGTGCCGTAGTCTTCATCCGTCTCTATCCCAACTTCATCCTAGATAAGCAAATACAATGTCATTAACAATTTAACATTAACAGTTCACCATCTGATTTTCACATATATTACCGGTAAGTTTTTTTTTTTCATTTTTACTTTTGTAGTTCTCAGTTTTTTAACCACTGAGTTACCATAACCCCTTCAAATGAAACATGGGCAAGTTCATAATTTGTCTCATAATCAAATTTTCGAAACAGTTATTAAGTGACTAATGAACATGAAAAAAAAAAACCGACAAGACATGCAAAAAAATGTACAAAAGAGATAACCCCCTGAGTACCCATGGCAGATACTGTACTGAATACCTGAAGATGATTATCTAGAACCACCCACAGGCCGGGACAGGTGCAATACATAATATAACTTCACTGTATTTCACCCATTCCAGCCTAAGGGAGGTCCAGTACAGAAAAAAAATCCACTACAGCCATTTCACCAGCTCCAGGATTCAGGAAGGTGCAACAAATAATAACCACATCACTATTCCTGCCTGGCCGAGGGTAATACACAAACCACTACAATGTTTTTCATCCTGATAGCCCTTTTGAAGTCCAACATAAAAACCTCTTTCATGCATATCATGCACTGCAACCTTAATGAGCCTGGGGATAGGGGAAGTTTGAGGTTCCAGAACAAAATAACCATAACACTTCATTTCTTTACTTTTAAGCCTTAGGGAAGTCCAACACACAAAACCACTTTAATAAGTACACTTTGCACATTCGAACTTAAGTCAGTAAGGGGACGCTTTGAGCCATATTATTGAAACAATTCACTGAAGATAATTTTTTTATGTAAAATCAAGAAATGAATTTGTCTGAAAAAATCTAGCTTGGCGTTCAAGATTCTTACAACTGAACAGGATTCATAAAAGAAATTTTACTGCCATATTCAATTACTCACTCTATATCTGAAGGCCCTTATATAAGCCACTCACTAAGTCACCGTAAGGTGTTATCAGTTTTCCTCGGTGTAGAAGGATGCATGCTATACAGAATTTGGTAGGGACAAAAAATTACTGTATTTCTTTTTATCTAATAGAGTAAAATACCAAAGAGGATAACAACAGTGCAGTAAAAACATACACATGTTACTGCAATAAAATAAAGGCAATGCAAGATAACCAAGCAGGAACATGCAAATACCCATGACAATATAGCAGTCAGGTGTAATTAATGTGGGATATATAATACCCCCGTGCTGATATCATGGATAGTATAATTGAATATGGTGTATGCCTATTTCAGAGTCATGTTTAGCTTTAATCAAATGTTTCATAAACCTAATTACAATGAAACACACTAGAGATATTTACATTCTAGGACTTACATATAACTGTTTCTTTGTCTTTGGGTAGCCTTCTAATATTGCCCCTAGAATATCATTACTCTGAAAATACAAAGAGGATATTCATTCTTTTCTTATTGGATATGATATTAATTTCTTGCATGGAACAGAACTTTTTCTTGGGATATTTTCATGAACTCTAAGCAAGAAGCTCTGTAGTCTCCATAAAAGGAAGAAAAAACTCTTCTAACTGCACTTCTGATATTTATTAATGCTGGGACAGAATATAATTTGGTTGTGCTTTCACACTGTGACAAAACAATCACTTATTTAAAATTATACAGTATTTCACTGCTGCAAATGTACCAGGTAGTTAATTAAATATCAAAATAATAATTGAAAATGTCAAGTAATCATGCAGCTTTCAAACTTGAAAATCTAGTATCAAACACAATAAATCCTTAACTTACAATTCTCTTTCTTTTTCTCCACTCTTTCACATATTTTGTTCTTGCTGTGTAAATCTGTATGGCATAAAACAATGCATTAAAAACAAAATATCTTCAAACAGATGAACTTTACTACCTCAAACATAGATATCTTGAATATCAAGGATATGCATGTAAATGTGATATTTAAGTTCCATAAACTACTCATATTTTTAAAAGTTTTATTCTTGATGTCTCAAATCCTTAAATATCTCAGTTTTATGTCAGTCCCATATTAGAGTTGACGTAGTGTGATATGCCTAGCTACGTGTAGATGACAACATAAATGCATGCAGCCTTACAATTTTTTTAAACTTATAAGAACTTTCTCTACACTGCACACTAAAGAGTTCTGATTCTTAGGCTTTTTTTTGCAGTTAGAGTGATCTGCCCTTTGATCTAAATTCTAAAAAAATGAAATTTACAATATATTACTCAATCTGAAATTGATTTTAGTATTCTTAATATTTTAAAAGACCAAGATAAATTAATTGAACATGTTATTTGCATGTATTTTCTCTATTCAAATAATTAACAGTGATTTCTATTCAGTGATACTGTATTGTCTTTGAACATTTTTCCCGGGGGTAAATGCCACGCACCATACAGTGAAATTAAATAAATAACCTCAATATTAACTCCTTTATACAATATATTTTTCTCAGAGTCCAAAAAAATGTTGCACTTGTGTAGAGAGGGTCCTTAATCATTTGAAATTTTTCAAATATGCTTTATGTTAAATAGGTTACCCCAAACCTCAGTACCACCCCCTTCCTGACACACAAGCCACTGCTTATAAGAAGAACTTCCATTGGGAAAATCTTTATACTTGACGATGGAGAAAAGGGGGTTCAGATTTGCAACTCTAAATCAAGGGAGCAATTTTCCTATTCCAAAAGATGACCAATGTCATCACTTCTTGCTTTGTCAAGCAGACAATGTCAAAAATCACAGTAAAATATTACCCTGTCTTTTTCTTCTGGCGACACTGTTTTTCCGCCCTCCATTAAAGTCTTCAGCTTCCCTTTACATGATTCACACTGAAAAAATATATGCACATAATTTGCTTCTGACATTTAAAACATTCCAAGTTTACCAATGAAAAGGGTTCCTAGCTTAATTTTACCAGCTGTTATGTACAGACCTCGTCAGTTAACCGTTTTAGCTGTAGGACCGCCTCCTCTGTAGATATAGAGCTGTTCAATCCTCTAAGTTCTATGGGAAAAAATAATGAAAATCAACTTAATCTTAGACTGACTTCTTTTCTTCTGCAAGCTTAACACAAAAAGTTAACAACTCAGTAGATAAACCCTAGTAGTCTGAAATTGAAAGATTTATTCTTCTTATGTCTGAATTGAAAAACTTCCACAAAAATTGCCAAAACCATCAGCATAAAAATTTTGGTTTCTAACCCTGTTTAACATTGCTTTTCTTTTCTTGAAGTCTAACAAAACCATTATTTATCTTAAATTTTTCGTTTGATATTAAAAAATTTTTTTTTAAAGTATTCAATCTGCTGTATTTAAACTGACCAGCATCCAGTCGTTTCACTTGGCTGTCCATATCCTGACTCTGTGTGGATAATTCACCAATCCTAGCATCCATGTCCCGAATCTCATTATCATCAACATCGGGGAACTGGCCCTGAAAAAAAGTTATCTTGTACTTTAGACTATCCACTTATTATATCATTTTGTGATATTCTGATAAAAATATACTTAATATTCAAAATTTCTTGTGTATTGCTAAAAAAAGGTATCATAATATAATGTCATTGGGATTCATCTTGATTTATCTATCCCTAGTGGTAGTTCAAATATTTTCCCTTTTCAATACAAGGTATAAAATTATTTTCCATGAGGCCAAGATCATGTTTAGCTGTTTGGAATTTCTGCCTGCCACTTAATTGATATAGCTAACCTCGCTTTTCATGAAAATTTGACTTGTAAACACAGATTTCTTTCCATTTACCTGATCTGCAACATACACTTTCTGCTTTCCATTAATTTTTTCTTTGATTTGACCTCCCTCTGTCAAACTTTCACATGCCTTCACCACAGCCTGAGAGGGAAAAAAACATTAACATGTAATTGTACACATTAAAGAGACATTAACCTGACACTGACATTTAAAACAAATTTAAAAACTAAAGTTTATATAGTTTTCTGATTTGATTATAAGATTTTGGTATGTGTTTAAAGAATACACCAAAAATACCTGACATTATGATTTTGGCAAAACAAAAACAATTCCAATATTATTCTAAGAAATGCTGATGTACTATTTATATAAAACATCATTTGTATTGGAATTCCAATTAGTCAAGGAACTTCTGACAAAGATTGTCTGAATCTGATTTTAGCTCATAAACAAAGTAAAATTTTCCTTAATTTACAAAGACAAATAATATGGAAGCAATGCTAGGGCATAAGACAAACCGTTTTGCCATACTCCTTGTGTAGATTGTTGAAGATGTCCACAGCACTGTAGGGTCTGTTCTGTCTATTCAGGTATTCAAGTACTGCTCTAGCAGCTAGATTAAAAAAAAAATTGAAAACTTGAATAAAGCATAATCAAGAGATTGTGCTTGACTTGGTATTCTTACAATTAATAAAAATTTGACCGATTCTTGCTAAGTACACCATGATACATCTGCATATAACTCTTTTGATACCCCCAAAAGCCAAAATTTAAAAAAAAAAAATCAGGAGACTCTTAAAAGGGGGAGTGAGTGAGTATCTCAAAACTAATTTTTTCTAGCCATATCAATGATACAGGCAAAAAAAATTTATTTAACATCAATATGAACCATTCCCAATTTCCTAGTTTTTAACTAATTTTTTTCCATCAAATCAAGTGCCCTCTACTGTTGCCAACTCAATAAATTGGAGATTCAATATTGTTATCTGGTTATTGTTTACAATGGTTTGGAACGTGGATATTGGCTTCAGTAGCTCAGTTGGTAAAGCACCTGAATTGCAATGGGTTGAGTCTATGAGGGCAAAGACAATTTAAGGAGGGAGGAATGTAAATGTTTATGTCGTGGATGGCCTGAGTAGCTCAGTCAGTACTGGAACCCTGACTTTGTGTTGTACTTGTATGATTCCACTGGGATACCCCTACATTTTCTCCTTCTCTGTTACTATTTGAATATGTCTCTGATGGCTTTCAGAAAATAGTTTTGAAAACAAATTTGAATACCTTACGGATTTAAGTGATTTTTTTTTCTCAGAATAATAAGTATGATTATGAATACCGGGTAATTGTGTATTTGCATTTCCAAAGTGTAATGGCTAAAGTGCAATGAGTATCGCGAAGTGAGCTCAATAGACTAACGTGTAAAAACAGAGGCAATTCGGAATGAAATCTGTACATATGTCAGGCAAATTTTTCTGTGAAACATTCCCAGATTTCCTTCACTACCCAATATCCTTTGGGCGAATAAATAAACACTATCAATTTAAGTTCAGTATGCAGTTTTGCATTACGTCACAATCTTTTTCGACAGATGCATCCAGCGTAAACAATTCAAGTGATTGGTCAACTCATATTATCAACATTGACACAGAAATAGTCTGTTGTACAGCAACCAATCGCTATTAGAAGAAAGTTCCAGTGGTAAAGCTTGCGGTAAGGAGGCATGATGTACTATTTATCTTGAGCACAGCTTTTAATCTAGATTGACGTAACGTAAAATTTTACACTGCAATCTATAGTAATAACGTAAAGCATTAAAGCCTTTCAATTTGTAGAATCTCTCAGAGACACAAAAAATAACTCTGCAATGTTTTTCGACTAAAATTGCACTAGGTCTCAATCAGACGCTTGGCTGTCTCCGTAAGCTCCAACGAGCTCCGTGACGACGTGTTACGTCAAGGCTAGTCGAGATGTCTCGTGCGGCTTGATGTTTGAAGTTTAAGTGTTTCTGATGGTTCATCTGCGCTCGCCCCAACGGTAACACCGTAAAACATATTTAATTATTTTGATTTTTGTGAATGCTAGATTAAAATCGTATGTATTTTATATTCTTTGTATCTTAATCACTTAAAATCCGTTCCCCATATTTCCAGCTTTTTACTCTTTTAATCGTGACAAGAGTGAAACTGAAGCTTGAGCTTGTGGCTGAAGGTCAGTTAGGCTGTAGTGTAGGCATGACGCGCGGTCAGTGCAAAAACAGATTGAATCAATGTTGCTTTTAAGGGGTGCTTTGGGGGTATCATGTTACACTGTGATCAAATACAAACCACTTGCATCTTTGGATTTACTCATGTTCCTACATATCTACCACAACACGATTTCTTTTGTCCGAACGTCGTGTTCTGTCGTGTCGTTTTCGTTTAAAAATGGCGGGAATATTGAAGAGTTCCATTAGGGGAGGTAACGCTTTGGGCATATATAGATAACTCAGTTAGTGAATCATTCGGACGAGGTAGATTTTATTGATATAAATTGTAACCGCTGCAATAACAATGAACCTGGTAATGATTTTAATTACAATGTATTTATTTATTCTTCCTTTTTATGGGAGATACGTATACTTAGCATTATTTAACCATAATATCTTTTTATGAAAAAATGTTTTTTTTTTAATTTTGAGTTTGAGAAAATGATATAGGCCTACAGCTGGTAGTATAAAGGAAATATTTTCATAAATTAACTTCATCATTTTTAATAAAGAAAGCGTGCCTTTTTTATCTAGGAAAAATTCTCGAAGACATTGAAGTAATAATAAAGAAAAATTGCCTTCTCTTATTCTTGAAAACGGGAAAAAATACAAAACTTAAAACTACTCTATTTTGGTTTAGAATATCATGTTTAGAGTTCATGGATTTAATTTATATCATCATGTGATACAGTGCAGATTTCAATATATATTTTATTTCAAATGATGGGTCAAGGCATGTCATAATCGATCGCTAAAATTACTTATGGCTAAAATTAGATGTACAATTTTCTTAGATAAAATCGCCACATTTGTGTTTCGCTAATATTCCACTGATATGGAAATCAATTGAGTCCAATCCCAAATCCCTAATTCCTCTGTTCCAAGGGCCAAAAATTCACAAT
Organism: Saccostrea glomerata; assembly: GCA_003671525.1. Taxonomy (NCBI): domain Eukaryota; kingdom Metazoa; phylum Mollusca; class Bivalvia; order Ostreida; family Ostreidae; genus Saccostrea; species Saccostrea glomerata. The sequence goes on along the minus strand of PRKT01000104.1, from coordinate 1,141,480 downwards.
TTAAGAACAGACACTCTTACTTATTAAGGAGGCTAGGGGGTCAACAAATTATTTTTTTTTATTAACCACCAGATAAAACTTATAAAAGATCATTCAATTATATCTTTATATATTTGAGCATACGCCAAAAAACCAGCAAATTCTATACACTGGACAATCACGTGCTGGAAGAGGTTGAAAATAACCCCTATCTTGGACTCCAAATTTCGTCAGACTTAAAGTGGTCAACTCACATCAACAAGATCACTAAAAAAGCTCATTCAACATTAGGATTTCTCCGACGAAATTTATCACACTGTACCGAGAACTGCAGGAAAACAGCCTACGTCTCCATGGTGCGATCAACACTTGAATATGGATCAATAGTCTGGGACCCATTTCAAAAACAGGACATAGATAAGCTCGAACGTGTCCAACGCAAAGCCATCCGTTTCATAAAACGAGACTACCACAACAGGGAAGAGGGCTTCATCACCACCAAGGTCAAGGAACTGGACTTCAACAACCGCTCCAGCATAGAAGGACCAGCTTGCGACTCATTATGCTCTATAAGGTGGTTGAGGGGTTGGTGCCAGGGCTACCAACTCACAATTTCATTCAAAAAGCTAAGCCTAGACGCCAAATCAAATTAAAAACATTCGATAATTGTGAAAATACAAACATTCTTTCATCTCAAGTCAAAAATAACAGCAAGTGTCTCGAAACAACATCTACGAAAACTAACCAATACCGCTCATCATTCTTTGTGGACACAGTCATCAAATGGAACCAACTGGAGGACAATATAGTTTGCGCTAAGTCTGTCGAGGCCTTCAAGACCGCCCTCGACAGCTTGTGTCAATAAGTCCGACACGCGCTCTCTCACCGTCGTAGAAAAGCCAGTATTGGTCACTTCGACGTATATATCCTTTACAGATACAGATATAGTTCTTCTTTTAAAGGAGATCAAAATAGTCATAAAAATGACCACAACCACGCAGCCCCTTTAATTTATTTTAACAATGCTCTAAATTGCTTTAAATATACACAAGGACAGAGAAGATTGTTACAGAATAAATGCAGCTTCACTACATTATAAGAAGGGTTCCAGAACCATGATCTGGGGCCACAAATTTGACAATATCGGAAGAGACACCCTTGCTTATGCTAACCATGCATCTACATGTTCGAGTAATTTGTTTCTCAAAGGATAACGCTTCTTCTCTAATTGATCATTCTCATTCAAAAACCTGTCAGAACATATAGGGGTCCTTTGCATGATTTTTACAATAAGTATTCTAGAACAGGTACCTAATTGCTCATATCATACCCATATATACTTAGACATTTTTACGATCCTTACAAAAGAATCCCTGTATGACTGGCTGAAGAGCCTTTGTTCGTCACAACTATCCACGTCGTTTGTTACATGTAATATGTAGGGTTCAAGATACAACTAGAGGTACTGTGAGCGATGAGCTCACTAAATGATACCCCCGCCTCCATATAGTTACAATTGCAAAGTCCATGTTTTGCTGTGTCCGGGAAACCCAAAATATGTGTCGGATTAAAAAGTAAAATAGGAGGTGCACAATGGCAATATGTAATAAAGATTCTATGAAAGATTCATCAAATTTCATTCAGTGGTATGAGAGGAGTTGCAGATAAGAGATGGGTACCCCAAAGCGTAACAGACGGACGGAAAGACAGACTGACGGACGGACGTACAGACGGACGGAATTAACGATTACTATATACCCTCCCGCTTTTCAAGCGGGGGGTATAAAAAAGTGTTTTCCAAAGCATGCAAGGACCACAGTATCAATGAATACTATACTAAAGTATACCCGCAAAATATGAAACCTAAGTATTCAATCATTCAAAATATGTGAAAGGTTATAAATTTTAAAAATTGGGTCAAAGATTAAGGTCAGGTTCAAAGTGTCACAATCAATGATATTCAGGGAAAGGTATGAGGCGCCGTTTTGGTATTTACTGTCAAAAAGTGATATCACCTATTCGAATAGGTGATATCACCTATTCAATTGGTGATATCACCTATTCGAATAGGTGATATCACCTATTCAGACTTTGAAAAGGTGATATCACCTATTCGAATAAGTGATATCACCTATTCGAATAGGTGATATCACTTTTTGGCAGTAAGTACCAAAACGGCGCCCCATAGAAAGGACTTGTCACAAGAAATACATCTGTAAAATATAAAAGCGCTAGCACAAACTGCTAAAAATTATGACTAAGAATGAAAAAGGTTAAAATAGGTCAAAGGTTTAACTCATTGAACATTATCCAAATAAAAGAAAGGGCTTGTAACGGAATAAACCTCGGAAGTACTTATTGGTCAAAAGAAATTGCCAGTTTTTGAGGTTTAAGTACTTTATTTCAAGAGTGGGTCAAATTCTAAGTTCAAGATGAATAGCCCAAAAAACATTTATTCCCAAGGAAAGGAGGAATGGACTTATCACAGGGAATGTACTTTTGAAGACAGACCTAGCCCAACTGCACAAAAGTAATGACCAGAATTAAAATTTTATCTATTAGATAAAAGTGGCTTGACTCCAAGGTCAAGGTCAAATTTATTCAAACTTAAAGAAATGTTTTGTCACAAGGAATACAAACTTGAAATACTGGTTATATAGGTAAAGCTCCAACAAATCAAAAGTGAAAGGCAATTTATACCTTAACAGACAAAAGACATGCAGAGAAAGACAGACGGACAGGGAAAAAGCTATAATCTTTTCGGTTACAGGGACATTAAAAAGACAAAAATAGTTTTTCAAAACTTTATTTTTAGAATTTTTTATTTGTAAAATTGACACAATGGAAGCAATCATAATATAAAACATCCTTTAAAACACAGAGTACGATTTTAAGAAGAATGTGTAACAAACAGACGGATATTTTCATTTTCTTTCCTTTTATTATCATCGATGTAGATACATGTAATTGAATTTTTATTTTTAATTATAATATATGTGTAGGACTCCAAAGTGCGTTGGGACTCCAAAGTCCGATGGTCACGCTGAAGTCTGATGGTCTACGCCAAACCCCGATGGTTTGACACGCTAAAACCCGATGGTGCTGAAAACAAGTAACGTTTATAACGTCATAGTAGTAGTACTAATGCGCCAAACCATGCGAAGGTTTCAAATAATTATTGATAATTATCATCATGCGAAAACTAACCCTTATCTCTGGGATAGGTGCAAAACTAATCCTTATCTCTCAAAAAAGTGTGTAGGCCTATAACAACTGTATGGATATCTAGTGCCCTGTTCACACGGAGAGTTTAATTCGAATTAAACGTAAGTTTACTGCGAATTAGCTTCGCTTAGCGTTCACATGGCGAATTTAATGCGAATTAGTTTAATTCGAATTAATTTACTGCGCATTAGATTACTTCGCATTATCTCCGTGTGAACGCTAAGCGAAGCTAATTCGAATTAAATTTTGGGGCATGCGTAATGACAAAATTAAGTCAAATGCGTCATGTCGGTGGTCAGCTTTAAGTACTTGTGCTATTTTTGAGTGAAAAACTAAGAAAAAATGTGTTAATCACTAAAATATTTATACAGACACTGTGACATTATGTCAAAAGCATATGCTTCTGCATAAGGTGACGTGATGGCATAATACCGTTATTTGCACCGCGGTGCAAATAACATTTGACGTTATTTGACGTTAATTGACGTTATGAATATTATCATTTTTCACCATTTACTTAAACCGGAAATAAAGAAAGCGTGTTTTTTGGCATTTCTGTGGATATTAGACACATCTTCTGCTATGTGGGATTTTAAGAAATTATCGTTTATTCCGTTGGAATATCTTTAGTCAACATTAAATTTCATTTCTGATCAGACTGAGTAAAATTTTAACTTATAAGTGTGAAAGAATATATAGCGTTTATTCCGTTATTTACTTTATTTCCTTGGATTAGGAAATGAATTTTTTTCAAGTTACTCTCTATACAATATAACGGAATAAACGGTATTTTCACGAATAATTCATTAATTTATCAGGGAATTCATTTCATCCCGATTAAATTTCAGTTTTAATCAGACTGAGAAAAAATTTTAAGTGTGAGAGAATATATAGCGTTTATTCCGTTATTTGCTTTATTTCCTTGCATTAGGAAATGAATTTTTTCAAGTTACTCTCCATACAATATAACGGAATAAACTGTATCTTCAGGAATAATTTGATTAATTTTAATATCAGGGAATTCATTTCATCCCGATTAAATTTCAGTTTAAATCAGACTGAGTTAAATTTTTAGTGTGAGAGAATATATAGCGTTTATTCCGTTATTTCCTTTATTTCTTTTGCATTAGGAAATGAATTTCTCAAGTTACTCCTTGTATAAATATAACGGAATAAACCATTTTCAGTACATACTAATCATTGCCATTTTGTATCATCATGTTATTATTAATGCAATTTATTCCGTAAACATTTTGTTTCTCATATATACTTTCAGAAAGATATATATAAAGAGTGGAAAGTCCGATAACGAAAAGTTAACTCTCTGTAATAAATTAAAACGGAATAAATCTATCACTGCATCTAATAAATTAAAACGGAATAAATCTATCACTGCATCTATACCCTTTTGATAATTTGCAAATTTCATCATGGACAGCATTAAAATTTATCATTTTATTTCTTTATATTGCCTTCAGAAAAACTTATTTATATATAACATATTATTTTAATGTAAATTGTCATTCTATATTATGATATTCCTGTTATTTGCACCGCGGTGCAAATTAGTTTTGAAGGTAGGAATTGCTAAAATTTCAGTTTTTATAGTTATTTCTCCCTAATATCTCCAAGCCCCTTTTTATTTCTGTATATTAGCCTTCATAGAAATCCTTTTCCCGGTAAATCTTCCCTTTTTTAACGATTTAATTTTTATGTATTTATTGTCTTCTCTTTATAATGATACTCCTGTTATTTGCACCGCGGTGCAAATTAGTTTTGAAGGTAGGATTTGCTAAAATTACATTTTTATAGTGATTTCTCCACAAAATCTCCAAGCCCCGTTTTTTTCTGATATAAGCCCCCAAAGAAATCCTTTTCCCGGGAAATCTTCCCTTTCGGAACGATTTAAGCTTGTTGAATTGAATGTCGTCTTTCTATATATACTCCTGTTATTTGCACCGCGGTGCAAATTAGTTTTGAAGGTAGGAATTGCTAAAATTTCATTTTTAGAGTGATTTCTCCCCAAAATCTCCAAGCCCCGTTTTTTCTGATATTAGCCCCCAAAGAAACCCTTTTCCCGGGAAATCTTCCCTTTCGGAACGATTTAAGCTTGATGAATTAAATGTCGTCTCTCTTTATATACTCCTGTTATTTGCACCGCGGTGCAAATTAGTTTGAGTCTTTATAAATGCTTTTGTTCAATTTTTTATGTTTAATCTAAGTTGCACCGCGGGGCAAATAACAGGAGTATATATAGGGAATGACTGGTTTGATATTGTAAAAGTTGAAGATTTGGCCTTTGGTACAACTAACAGGAGGAGAGCGAGAGAATACAATGTTTGAAGGATTGAACTGCATGTATATGTCCAAAACAGCAGTTAATTGTCTGAAATGAATAAATAGCAATTAATATCACTGAAATGTTACATAATCATCAATTTTACGTTGTTGACGTTACGTTAAAAAACGTCAAATGTTATTTGCACCGCGGTGCAAATAACGTTAACGGTATTATGCCGACGTGATTTGCAAATTACGTCACAATAACCCTACTGACGCCTGGCTGCAGAAGTAAAATTTTAATTCGCATTAGTTTACTTCGCATTAGCTGTCGTGTGAACGCAATTTAATTCGCATTAGTTTGATTCGCATTATTTTAATTCGCATTAATTTACTGCAAATTAAACTTGTCGTGTGAACAAGGCATAGATATCTTGGGTGGGTGAGATACTAACCCTAATAACTCGACTAGTACTAGTGTGCGAGGACTAACCCTAAATCAAAGCAAATAAAAGGACTAACCCTTATCAGTTGAGTAGTATGCGAGGACTTATCCTAACATCTCTGAAACATGTTAGCAATACGCAAAATAAATCAAAGCTAGCGTATGCAAGGATAAATTCGGAAATGATGGCATTTGAATGCAGGAAAACGGCGTCAAGGATTGACGTCGAATTATTGTGACGTCATAAACGCCGATTGTTTCTCCATACCATCGGACTTAGGCGTATCAGACCATCGCACTTTAGCGCAACGCGTCTCGTAGGAAACGAGCCATCGGACTTTGGCGTGACCATCGGACTTTGGCGTCCATAAAGACAGCGAGCCATCGGGGTTTGGCGAAGACCATCGGGGTTTGGCGAGACCATCAGACTTTGGCTTCACCATCGGACCTTGGAGTCCTACATATGTACATCAACTTTATATAATTTTCTTCATTTCATTAAATAACTACAATCATTGATCATTTCTTTATCGCCGGTACACAATTGCAAGCCACCGAATATTTCTTGAGCATGCCTTTTCCATAAATGAAACATACAAATGAAACAAACATATACAATGACCTACACATTAGTAATACAATATCTATCGTTTCTAAACCTATTTTAATTGTGTTTTTCTAAAACAGACATACATGCAGCTTACATGAAATATTTGTACTTAATTCCCAGACTAACAATTTAAAAAAATAATTTTTGTGTTTAAAAAAAGATGACATTCGACAGAATTTGACCATGACAATAATGATATGTTTTTTTTGCTTTCCATTTTTTGTTTGGAATAAAGAAAGGTTCTGAGTATTGAAAGTTCTGGATTGCAACATACTGCGATATTTTTCACTGTATCGCAATGTAAATTGCAATATTGTCAATCTAAATTAAATTACAATATGAAAATGTCTGCTGATATAAATAATACAAAATATACCGAGTAGTTTAATAAAGTTTAGTTGAAATCATAGAAATGAAGTTGAATAGTCATTAAGCAAAATCTGACACAAGAAAATCACTGTCTTGTACGTTTGCAATTGTTTTTGATTTACACACACTAAAAAGAAATATAAAATGCAATGTAATAATTTCCTAGTCATCAATGCTGATAGATTTATAGACCAGTATGCTTTCACAAATGACTACGAAAAACATACTAGTAACACTATTAACATACATGTATATACAGTCATCACACAACATGTCTGTATCATAGATACAGATTTTATAATGGATATGCATGGTTAAAGAACGATGCTAAAGCAATGTAAGTTTTTTTTTCTGTTTACCAATACAACAACCCCATGAATTGAAAATACGTTTGTATAAATTAAATACTAGTACATAATTATACAGCTAGGTAATCACATAATCTATAACTTGATTTTCTCGAACTATTAAGAAATGAACATTTCATTTACCCACACACACAACTTTAAAATGTATATTGAAAAGAACTAACAATGGTTCCATTATTCTTATACTGAATTACAAGATGAACATGCGATGTTCTAAACTTTGTATTTAGTCCTACTCGGTAAATTCAAAAGAACATGACAAACATATCATTCTAAACAAAAATTAATAGACAAGCTTTCTGTATTGTTCTTGTATATCTTATGTGTATTAGACAATGCAAACCAAGATAAATGCAGAAATCAATTAAGAAAATTAACTAACATATAGGTTAAAATTGTCCATGAGAACCAGAGGTAGGCGGAAGTGACGAAAGATCCTTTGCTGGTGTACACGTTCATCTTGTTGACACTTTTGATTAAGCTGATCTTGAAATCGGAAATCAGAGGAGTCTCCTCATGTATTAACAGTTCCCCGTCTGCCCAAACATAAAAAAAATATTACAAGATGATTTGGTAACAGAGTTTTATGGAGAGCCTTACTTTTACATTCGACAACTGACTTTTCCGTTTCAGTAGTTGGAGTTGGTCCAAATGTTTAAATTGTAGATTTCAGTCGTCGATTGTAAAAGTTTTAATTTCTTCATAAAACTCCAATATTAACATGAATATGCAAAAAAGACAGAAATAGACAGTGTGTTAATTCTAGAGTTAAAACTTTTTGCGAAATTTGTTAAATAACAATATACAGAGGTATTGGTTTTAAAAGAACCTACAATAATATTGTCTCACTATATATATGGAAGAGAGATACGACTTCAAAATTAAAATAATTTGCTCATATATTTAAATACGTTTATTAATAACGTAAGTCAAAAGCAAGGATGTTTAGAAATGAAATTACATAGGACTTACAAAGAACATGTATATTAATTTTTCTTCAATGACAAATCTTTAGAAGGCTAGTATCATCATTAAATGCTTAGAACGACGATTGACGCAAGGTTCCGATTAAAAGGGATACAGGCGTGTTATTTAAGATAAAAAAAAAATATCCTGAATATTTTAAGCAAGGTATTATCATTTATCATAAACGAAACACCTGCGAATTTCAATATGATTGAGAAATCAGTTTTTATTGATATTAATCTCTGATATTAATATTTGGACATAAAAAAACGTCGATAATAATTAAAATGACACAAGAAGTCATTATTGAAGCTCACTTCTCCATATCTTTCATATAAATAATATTATTTTGCATTAGGCTGTCTGAAATTAATTATACCTTTAACTTCGCCTATAACCCAATAAAAAAAAATCATACCGTATGACACTGGACCACGCCCATATAACTGGAACCAATCGTTGGTCAGATCCATCATGTCGCCTTGTCCACCCCGGAACAAGAATCTAAAGTATTAAATGGTACATGTAGCTAGAGTTTAGTGAGGAACGATATGTTTTTTAAAAACTTGATGATTACTAGTATATTGCACACAAATATACATGGTTGATGTGAGGCCTATACGTATAGATCAGAATACACCAAAGTCTTAGACCTCTTAGGCTAGCAATTCAACCAAAAAAGTCCAAAGATAATAATCTGAAACTTGCTAGCAAGGTCTTGATACTAGCAAATAATAACTTGATCTTAAATGACATCGAGGAAATTCCTATAACATCAACTAAATAAAAAACTGTAAGTAAATTTAAGTATTCTCATAAAAAATGACATGTTAGTAAGCTTATGTGTCTTAGATAAACATGTAATTTTTTGCAAGCTTTATTGGTAAATTTTTGTAATTTTTTTTTTGGACGATGCGTTACTTACATATATCAATTAGCTATTTTTGCTGACAATGTTTTTGTATTTTGTGCTAATTGATTCTTTTTACAAAAAGAATTTGTGAAAAATAATATTGTTGATTTGATGAAAATTTCGTTTCAAAAGGAACATTTTTGCTGAAATACATGTAATGCATTGCACTATTTTTATAATTTACTCCATGAGTGCTAACTCTTTTCTCGATTCTGTTGACCTGGTGAAAAGCCATAAAAGGAAAATCATAATGGTGCGTACACATTTGCTATATTGTTGCACCTTCGTCAGGATACCCAAATAAACCAATGATTTTAATTTTATTTCACCTAATCCCATGAATTATAATAAGGAAAAGCTGATAAAATTTGTTCATTAAATTACAAACCATGAAAAGCAAATGCAGCAAGATAACTGAAGACAACTTCTGCATACTAGAAAAAGATATCACCAATGGATGGGCAACCTATATGCCTTTATTGATAAAGTATAAAAATATATAAATACCTGCAGTACATAAAATCGCTCTGTTTGACACCTACAGTGAGATTTGACTTGAAACCCTCCCTTAGTTTGGGACGCGCCTGCCTCATTGGGATTTTGTAGGATTGCACCACGGGGTCTGTGTGAGCACCATTCGTCTTACAAGCCAAAGCGTCCCCCATCTGAATATTATCATATTAAAAATGTACAACTATTTTATGAAATATATGGAGATAACCAACAGTATTCAAGCTCAAAAGTCCATTAAACAATACAAAATAGGAGCAGAGCAAACACGGACCTCCAAAAAATAAGAGGCGGGATCAGATGCCATTGAGAAGTGAGCATCCCATGCAGACCGGTCATACCCGCCGTGTGCTCCTTGTCAAGATCGAAAAAATAATGGGAAAATCGTAGGCAGTTTAGTTCGTAAATAATGGTCTTACAATAAGTATGGAAAACGTCAGTCAGCATTTGACTAAAGATAAATTGTATTTCAATACAAAGTCATTTTTTCGACCATAGAACTTATGATATGGTGACTTCAAACGAGACTGCTGATATTCTTGTTTCATAAACTTAATGCCTCTCAATACGCTGCCTCGTTTTAGACATTGTTCATACGTTAAGCATGGTTTTGAGACGACGAATACACTACTTACACACATGGATATGTGAGTAATTGTGCTTGAATATATATTTATTTTTATGTGTAAAAACTGCAAACGAAATTAATCTTTTTGATTTGCCAAGATGTAGTTGTGATAGAAGAGAGATACTGTATGATTATTTTGTACGTCCCTTGCGAGAAATTTCCCTCATATGATATGTCACCATAAATTAACCTGAGAAGTGCTTCAAATTTTGAACTATATTCGGAATCCGCTCTCAGGGCCAAGATTCTTAATCTTTTTCGTCCGAAGCCTACTATGACACAACAAGACCCGTACCTTTAAGTTGTGATGCTCGGTATATGATCAGTGCCTGAATGCCTACAATTTCGTCCTAAGTTTTTTGATGCGGTACCGAGAACGCCAATCAAAACCTTGTCACTGGAAAATCACACATTTTCTCGTTGTTTTCGAGGTATGAAGAGACCCATGAATTCATGTCCACCGCGAATGTAAAATTTTACTAACATAGCTACTCAACAATTCATCATTTACGAAATCAATTCCCTAAGAACCAAGAGTTTTTCCTCAAATTACCGCAAGAAAATATGTGATTTTCATTATTACCATTTGTTTGTCAGAAGAAAACCCAACAGCCAACCAACCAGACGTTCTACCACTTAATTCAAAATCAAATTCATACTCCATATCCTGGACTTGGTGTTTGTAAGAATAGCTCAGAAAATATGTACATTTCATATGACCACATTCGCTGTCTGACGAGTGATACCTGAAAGAATTGCATTAGTATGTAAAGCATCAGAAAACAGAGTATAAGGGTGTTAATATATATCAAGCAATATAATTTATATTAAGAGAAATTGAAACATTAAGATGAAAAAAAATCAAAGTACAAAAAAATATGATAATAAAAGACACTCTAGGCATAATCAGCTTTATTTTTATTCCTTAAAACGTGTATACATAACTTTCATCTGGCTCTTTTACCTAAAGCAGCTTCTTGTCTTTCCACATTCGGATATTTCTAGGAAACAACGTAAAAGAAGAATATAATTAAAAGGCAACAGGATTAATCAGTTTCTATTAATTTGCAAAACCAAATAATTATATGATGTTGAAGAAGTCTCTTACATGTTATGTTATGTAAAAAGTCAAAACCATGCATTTTCAAGATTGAGGACAAAATGCGAAAAACAAAACCACGTTGTTCTCTTTCTAACACGAAAACAATGGAAATGAAAACTCACAAAAATAGTGTTTGCCCAACACTTGAAATGCTTGCTAATTTAATTTTACATGCAACTTAGTGATTTCAAAGTTAAAAGTTATGTTTGATATCTCACTCTCGCAGAATTTTTTTTATTATTAGACTTATGAGGCACATTTGAAGACCTGATTTCTTTTAAAACTTGGAGCCTTGTTCTTCTCTGAAAAGCAAACACTTCATACGTACCAATTCGACTAAAAGGAGTAGGAAGCATAAAATATATTTGAATTACAAACTGAAAAATCTGATTCAAAAAGATTTTTATTCTGTTCGTTTTTTATCACTATGATTCTTTAAAAAAATATAACAAAAAATTTTCAAAAAAGGATTTTATGGCCTGAGTATTTAAACTTCCTTTCTTAATATTTTGAGAGAGAATGACGAAGCATTACTTTATGTAACTCAAAAAGTAAAGCTTTATATACCTGTCATTTTGGCGGGTACGCTTTTGTATTCCATTTTTGTAGAGTTTCTAGGATTACTTCTCTTCTCTCTAATTGATGATCGTTGCTTCTCTACATAACAGAAAAAATAACCGGTTCATTTCAAAGACATCTTTTTTATAGATACGTGTGTAATTATCATCAAAAATGTTAAATTACATGTACATTAAAATAATGAATTATTTGGATAAAATGAGATAAAATGGTTATTCTAACTGTTCAACTGATAGTTGTGTTGCAACATAATTGATCTTATTGGACCTAAACATCATTTTCGAAATAAGTCTAGAGTTAAAAGAATATCAATTAAATGTCTTCATTAAGTCACATCTTGGTAGACGAATGGATTCTTTTGGAATTTTTTTATATGGAAAATAACATATTACAAAATAAATGTCGATATTCTTTATGGAACACTGACAGGGATCATAAATATCCCCCTTCATTCTGTCAGTCAAAAGTATTAAGCTTCGCGTTCTTGATATCTTGATCAATAATTCTATTCTTTGTATTTTCAGAGAAGCCTTCTTGGATAAGTTTGCTTAAGGCGGAAAAAGAAAACCTTTTAGGTGCAGAGCATAGAATATCCGTGAGTTATCGAGGAATAAGAGATGTTTTTATTAGGGGTCATGATGTACAGATATTTAAGTGGTTTGAACCAGCAACAGTTAATAAATCTTTTAGTTGTCAAAGGATAAGGAATGTTTTTATCAGGGGTTAAGGCGTTCAGATAGATATTTAAGTAGAGAGAGCCAGCAACTAGATCGATGATGATAAGAAACCTATTTTTAATAGCTTTTTATCTTTTTTGCTGCGGTAAATCGCATATTTTCATGGTGTCAATTTTTCGAGGCTTTAGGAAAAAAACTGGGGGGACCTAATTTCTTCGTTGGAAAATGTTTAGTAAAGCATATCATATTTTACATTTTGTGATGGTCATAATTCGTGGGTCTCTCCATATCTCGAGAGCAGCGAAGAGTAAACGCCCACGAAAATTGGTGATTTTACAATAATGTGGATCAAGGCTTACATGTACATTCTTTTACTAACAAGCAGGTAGCCAAATTGCTTAATGGGATTATTTTCAGTCCTTACCTAACTTATTTTCTTGGGGGTTTAATTTTCGTTGTTTTCGAGGAATGGAGAGACCCTCGAATGTATGACCACCTTGAAATGAAAAATTTGATATGCATCACCATTATACATTTTCCAAACACGAAACACATTGGTTTTTTTTTAAAGCCTCGAAAATTTGACCCCCAAGAAAATATTTAATTCTAAATTAAGTCATGGTTGATAATCTGAACACTTTAAACCATAGTTTAAATAATAATTTTTTTTTAATTTATTCCCAAAAGACTTCCTCTGATTTGTATAAAGAAATCGGTAAAATATAAGTAGGATGACAAAAAGATAATAAGACTACTTTTTTTCTTAGTTTTTGTAGTCCTAAACTAAATCAAGGATGGTAATTTGCATACCTGAAATCTATAGAAATTTTTATATTCCTTTCATTTGTGAAAGAATCTCTTTAATAGTTTGGAAAGAAAAATCAGTTAAACAGTGAAATAAGGAAGGTTTCAGGCCTCCATAACAATTTTCTCCTACCACTGAAAATGATTTAAAATATTATATAGTAAAACTTTAGGGGTTTGATAAGGTTAGTTCCGTCTGTAGTTTACCATTTTTGTTCAGTATAATTTGTCTTCCTTTTACTTCTCCTGTCTTGTTTATCCAAATGCTGTAAAAAGATATAAAATCTTCAAAATAACAAACTGAAGGTTTTTATAGTACATGTATATTTTAGAGTTTACAGTACGATACATAACGTGTAATATGTTATATCACCAATTAATTCATTTTCTATCCTTGTAAACAATATACACTGTAGCTTTCTGCATGTAATAAGGATTAATAATTCTTACCACCTATGATCTTTGCAATTATGATTGATATTTTTTCAGCTTAATAGTCACTATGACTTTGGTGTGTTTCTTAATGCACGTCAATTTCGTTTTTTTTTATATTTGTTGTGTGCTTGCGATCACCTGATATTGAAACTTATAATAACTTAATATGATTAAAGTTGTCAATCAACCTTCCAACATTTTGAACAAGAGGTTTCAGCTTGAGCAGGACGTGGACACAGGCTTTTTTATTTCCAGATGACGTAATAAGAAGCGTGTCGTGGTATCCTGAACACGACAGAAGGCTGGATTTAGAATCCTGGACACCGACAGCAAGCACAACTCCACTAAATGTGATGATCAATCTTTTAACTTCTTCTGGTATGCTTAAGACCATCTCTACAAGAAATGTAATTAGAAAAAGAGAAACTGAATAAAAAGCTCTAAAGCTGATAAACAGAAATAGCATTTAAGATCATGTAATTCAATAAGTCATGATGGCATTTGAAAACTACGAAAGTTTACACGTGTTTGATACTAATAGTGATGCAATCTAAGTATAGAAAAGGGTGTTCTAAACAAGTGATCGGTTTCTTTGAATGCGTCTGAAATATTTATCACAGAAAAGTTCCTTATATTCATGGTGTAAGAAAAGAAAAAACCCTGGACTTAATTAACACAAAAATAGAGTCGTCATTAAATTTCAAGAACGAATTATCTGTATCACTAGAGAATAGAATCTAAATAGAAAGGAGAAGAAAATAATCTCAAAATGCACCACAGGGGAAATAATTACAAATATTTTCGAAAATTACTTTCCCTTCTCTTATTCAAGTACCACTGTTCTCTTGTGTAATGTCTTTAATTTCTCTAGGGCTGATACATAGAAGAAAAATCAATAAGTGGCTGATAAAGAATTTTCTTTTTGTTCCGAAAAATTATTTCATTTCCTTTTTGGAGAATCACGAGAAATCATTCTCTCCCATTTATTACAAACGCTTTCTAGATAATCATTTTAGATAAGTAAAGAATGGTTCTGATATCATGACAATAATTTTGTCTTGATATAATAAAGAAAGGATTATTTTCGTACCTTTATTCTTTTCAATATTTTTTTGAGGATTAAAGAAACCCTTGACTGAGACGTTTATAAATTTATGACAACACAGCATACTCCTCTCCCTCTCTCTCTCTCTTTGACAACCGTCTCTCTAACTTAAATGTGTCCCAAATAAAAAAAAATGTGTGCGTATCGATCCTTTAGGAATGTAGTGGGAGATGATTCATTGGAAAGATTTGTCAAACCTCCTTCGAGATATGAAGGTATTCGAGATACTTAAGTAAAAACACAAAAAGAAAAACCAATTGGGACTTTCAAATGACTTTGAAATATCCATAGTATTCGAGATACATAATTATATCTGTGTTCGAGATATAGAACTTAAAGATATAGTAAATATAGGATCTCACATGATTTGTAGTTGGATAAGAATTTTATGCAACGAGTTGATTGTTTTTATCCCTGAGCCTTGGCGAGGGGATGAAACACATAACGACCTGAATAAAATCTTATCCAACTACAAATCATGGAGAGTTCTTTACATCCCATGTTAAATACTTCACAACCAATGTTTTACACTGTTTTTATATTGGACTCTTTATTTTACTTCATCAAACTAACGCAAAAAACCATTGTGACGTCACAACTGTGGGATACGAAAAAGATATCACATGAGCTAAATCCACGGGATAAGGGTAAACATTGCAAATTATTAAACATATCATTCGAGATTAAATTTATCTGACAACTGAAATGTTTCTTTTTCATAATGGAAAACATAGTATCACCACTCAGAGTAATAGAGTGGTTCATGTACAAGTTATGATGATGTAAAAGACAAGAAAAATATGCAAAAAACGAGGACTTTCTCAGATAAAGGGAAAAATAGGTCGACATGTCTTATTTGGAATCACGCTATTGGGATCAATATTTTGAGAGTGATAGGGATAGACGCTTTTAATTGCGAGAAATGAAAGATGATGCACTAAAAGCTTTCGCACAATGCTGAAGTGTTACTTCAATTTTGAAAGGGTTTAGGCAATTTTTCCCAAGATTCCAGATTTCTGCCGAATGAAAATCAAATGCACACTTGTTCCTTTAAATATTTTAACTTAAAAAAAATAATAAAGATGAATTACTAAGGTTAAGCTCATAGCCATTATTTTCGGTTTCTCAATACTTTTTCGCTGGTTGATTGCTCTTTTAATTTTTTATTCAAATAATTAGACCAAAGAAATTACCATTTTTTTTTAGTTATGTGAATGCTTTGGTCCACAAATTATCGCTTTTTTTGGAAATGATTGATGATAATATTTCTTACAAGGTTTCAAAAAACATTTATATAATTGAAATCCATGACAATCATTCTTTTGGGATTAATGCTTTGTAGCCTTTTATCGAAAATAACTCAAACCAAGGGGATAATTTATCGAAAATATCTTTCAAGGAAAAAAACCAAAATACATGCATTCCTTTGAATACGCTTGAAAAATGACACGAATTTGTTATTTGATAAAGAAGAATCTTACACTGTAAGTACACTTTATACAATAAAGATTTTTGATAACTAAATACTTAAAAAAAAAATATCTTGTATGTATTATATGCAATGCGGAGATTATGCTTCTCAGATGATTAAATATGTAAAAATATGCTCTACATACTATATGTACAATTTTTTAAACGAGGAAACTTTTTGGCAAACAAGTTGCTGAAACAAGAATATCTGCAGTCTCAATTAAAGTCATCAGTACTTAAGTTCTATGATTGATACAATGACCTTGTCAGCAAATACAATTTATCATTGAGTTAAATCCTGACTGATTTTATATTAATTGTGAGGCCATTATTTACACATTGAATTGTTGACAGATTTTCCGTTACATCTCGATCATGACAATATAAACAATCACGCGACGGGTTTGAACTGATCGGCAGAGGATGCTTGAACTCCTCCATGGCACCTGATCCCAACTCTTATGGGAAATATATGTGTTTGCTCTGTATCATTATTCAATTTTCAGTTCAATCATCAATGCAAAGAAAATTGGATTCCTTCACTATACGTGTTATTATATTCATTAAATATAGCAGTTCAATTATTTTTTGTTTAGTTCATATACATGTATATATATACAATGTATATAAACATATATACAGTAGAACTAGATATTTGTTCTTTTATATTCTGGGTATAATTCAATAAAAGAATGTCGGTTTTGTTTGTTTACCAATTTGCATTATTTCTGTCTATAGAACACATGCTTAGAATATGATCGATTGATTGATTGATTGTATGTGGTTTAACGTCCCTCTCGAGAAATTTTCTCTCATATAGAGACTCCGCCACTTGCCGTTGTAGAGCTGCAAATTTTGTCCTATTCTGGGCACAGAGCCATTGAGAAGTGAGGGATCTTTTTCGTGCCAGCACCTACTGCGACATGGGACCTCGGTTCATACGGTCTCATCCAAAGAACCGGTCTCCACGTCCCACAGGGGGATTTGAACCTGCGACGTTAGGATCACATACTTCGCGACGCTCTAGTGTATGTGCAGATGGTTTCAGTAACAGCAATATAGATAACAACTACATGCTATAAAATACGAAAAGAAAATGATATATTCGCAATCAAAGAAAAAAATGTTTTGGAGGATATTCTGTGGAAAAGTTATAGAATTCTTACTAAGACCAAAACATGCATACTTTAAAATGAATATGTTATAAAAAAAAATGAATAAGAATACATCAGAATACATGTGAACGAATAATATAATTCCATCAAAGTAAACATGGCCAAGCTTCTGTGTAATGGATTCAACAAATTCATCGTATTTGTGAATATTAGCCAGAACCACTGGTAAAGGCAAATTTAATTACAGAGAGACAGGGTGATGAATATCATTATGCCAGCTGATTGATTTCCGTAATGTATATATATTAGTTTCAATAACATACCCTCTACAGGTAGGCGATATAATAAAACTTGACAGTATACTCACGTTCACGTCGTGGTTCTCTATGGTCACTGGGAATTCTGAAAATTTGTACATCTTGATATGGAACACCACATATTTCTTCTGGCTTTCTGTCGGAAAGTTTCATTTCCATTCCATCAATAAGTGTACTAGCTGACGGACATACTTTCATGTCCTCTGTACCACAAAACACAGATAATACATTTAAAAAGCCATGAATCAGAATTGATTTGTAAACAGCAGCACCTACAAAATGCATATCTTTCTTCCTTTTACTTCTTGTTGTCTTGGAGTAATCAATTTGATTCTTTCCTGGTAACGCTCATCTTTTGAAATGTGTGAAATTAGTCCTCACTCAAAGCATTTAACCTCAATGGCTACACCGACGGAGAACATACGCAGAAGAATAATTGAATTCAGTGTCTCGAGTGTGCCGTCTACTGAATCTTGTGTTGGGAGATTCCGGTTAATATTTTAGCCATTAATACAGTGACGGTATTGCTATTGTCATCCGCATTTCTAATCGAACGGAAAGGAGAACAAAGGACTGCCTCAATTGTTAACAAAGACAATTAAGAGAATGCAGTTTTCCTACAGATTTATTGGTATTACTACATCTTTTATTCTACAAAAGTAATTTTGTTATTATATATGTAACTTAATTAAAAGCGAAATAGTCTGCCTTCTTGAAGACTATACGAAGATATAACATCTTTCAGAATTTTCAGTCTTCATCGCAGGCATTGCCCATAGTTCTTAAAAACCCTTGTTAAGCCGTGAACTTACTTAAGGACAGATGATACAAACATTTTTTTTTCGTTGGGAGTGACTAAATATCATGTCACAAGTTTTAAAAAGTGTATATTTCTTGGTATGTTTTCTCCTAAAAAGTGGAAAATGTAATAAACATGGAAAATATAAGTAATGTTTCAATAAAATTACAAATATGGACAAAACGAACTTAGTAAGGTTTTACAGATAAAAACAAATTTTAGAATATGTAACCTTGGTGCTAAACGTGTAATATAAACCTTTAAAAAAGTATACCAAGCCAGGTGAATTAATTAAGAAAAACAAAATGACAAAAAATCAGCAATATCATATAGGCCGACTTTTACCATTTTGCTTTTCCTGAGAAAATTCACCTGGCTTGGTATACTTTTTTCTATATTTGTTTTTTTTTATTGAAATATTTCAAATTTTTCCAAGTCTATTTCATTTTCCCTTTCTTAGGAGAAAAAATTCTAATTATCCACTTTTCTAAACTTGTGACATGATACTGTGTGTATTCCAAAGAAAAAAATTGTTTGTATCATCTGTCCTTAAGAGTTTGCTACCTAAGGTAAATTTTTCACCATTCCTTACTTAATAAGATAACTTTTACCTTTTATGTTACCTGTCATTTGTTCGAACTATTTTTGATTCCTTATCAAAATTTTTTTTTCACATTTGGAGATTTTAGACATAAATTAACATTAAGATTTATTTTGCCTCAAATGAAAAATTTCTGAGTCGTCCGAAGAATACATGGAATAATGCTAGTGTTTTAATGTTTATTGTATGTTTGGGTTTAAAACAATGAAGTATAGAGTTGTTCTTTCTCTTTGGTAACAGAATTATTCCTTCTCGAAACTTTTGAACACAATGAAATGTGTGATTATCGAAGAAAAATCAGCTTCAGAAGTCCAATGAAGTAATGTTAATTGTGAGAAAGAAAACGCAGGCCTCTGAAAAAAGAGAGCATGGATGAGGTGCCATGGAGCAGTAAATATCCTTGATGAGAGGATACACCCGCCGTGTGTCTGTTTTCTTGATAGGAGAAATCCGTCGTCATTTTAATAAGAACATGAATGATGAAGATAATAGATTAAGCTCAGAAGTCAGATTTGCAGCTGAACATAAGCAAGTCATTCTTAAGAGTGTGCTAGCTAGCTACCTGTCATGAACTAAAAAAATATGCACACAAATTCGTACAAAATTAATGGCCTTACAATTCGTATGAAATATGTCAGTCAATATTCAAATTACCAAAAGATTGTATTTGCTAACAAGGTAAATGTATCCGCGTAGAAGTCCACAATTGTTAAGGGTTAAGTGAGATTGTTTATAATCTTAACAAAAGCTCCAAAAAATTACCAACCTAGCTGATGAAGGAATACTTTTATTTTACAAAACACTCTAAGTTGTCTCGAAATACTTATAGACAAATTCATATTATTCATCACACTTTTTCTCCGTCTATACAAGATAAACTGATGGACTAAAATCAATAACAACAAACAGGGCAATTAATAGAGATCAGTAAAACATCCATTTATTAAGTTATCTTAACTCTGTGTATTGCTGATGTCCCAAAGCTATAAAAGGGAAGAAAAATGTATCACTTATCCTTAATTGGATCCAGCCAATCACAAAGGCATATCTCTCGGTTGTCAGTGCTTGTCTGTATTACAGTCCGATATATATCTATATATACTCTTTATATCAGTACAATGATGTGAAAATCTATTAATTGTTAGACACTTGTCTGAACATTTTGAAAGGAAAATTAACGCAATTTGAAGGACTGGTATATTTTGTGAGCTACTCAGTATCAGTGAAAGAATATCGAGATGTAAATATACATTGAGAAGTGAAGAAGAACTGTACAGTTCAGCGTGTTAAGTATGGTACCTTCGACCGAATTCTGGTTATGTCTTATAAATAATGGCATTGCTAGGCTCGGAGGGGCTTCAGACATAATTTACAAAATGCTGTCCTTTGAAATGAGTGTGGGTAATTTTTTGCAATAGATTTTAATATTGTTTATGTGTTTCGTTTACAGAGAAATAAATGGAGATAACGAACATTATTCAAGCTCAGAAGTCCATATAACAATACAAAACAAGAGAAGAGCAAACACGTACATCAAAAACATCAGAGGTGGGATCAGGTGCCATTGAGGAGTGAGCATCCCCTGCCGAACGGTCACACCCGCCATGTGCTCCTTGTCATGATCAGGAAATATCGGGAAAATCTGTCGACGATTAGGTGTGTATATAATGACCTAACAATGACCTATCAATTAGTATAAAAAAGTCAGTCAGCATTTGACTTAATGTTAATTGTATTTGCTGACAAAGTCATTCAACCATAGAACTTGCAAAATGATGACTTTAAACAAGAATGCTGAGATATATTCTTGTTTGTTAATAATTTACATCGTTTAAGAAATTGTTCATACGTAGTGCGTGCTCTTGCGTATCGAATCAACTGAGAGATATAAACCCCGTATGCAGGTAAAGAATGTATATATTGCTGCATAAGTGAGAGAAGTTGAGGATTGATAAGTCATCACGTTTATCATAAAACTTGATTGTTAAATTACCATTAAAGTTTTTTCAAGTAAATTATCTAAATATGAAACAGATTTGTCAGACTCTGTGGTATTTTTTTTTTTATTTCAAACTCACCGGGATATATATTGTTTCGACATAAGAATGAAAATAACCATTCTTAATTTACAAGCAATATATCTAAATGTCATGTGTTTTATTCTTTTCACGTATAATATATTCGACAATTCTGCTTCATATAAATACATTTCTTGTGATTTTCAAAATTTTCAAAAGTTCCTTGGAATTTTTAAGTGTTCACATCTGATTTACACAAATTCTAAAATATATTGTTGCAGAGTACTCCTAAAGTTTCTCCTTCACTACTGTAAATCTGGCTTTTGGTAATGCTAATTGTAATGGTAATGCATTGCAATGCAATACATGAACTCAAAGTAATGCTAGTAATGTGTAATGCCCAAAACTTTGCATTACATGTAATGGTAATGTAATGCATTGCTCCATAAAATCCAGTGTAATGCTGGCATTACATAGCATTACAAAGCATCATTTTGTATGTACCTATTTTTAGAAATTAAAATGGATATTGATCATGTTGATGATGGAAATTATTGTTTAGGTTTTTTTTTTTTGTTTTTTTTTGCAAATGATAAAATTGAATAAAAAAGGTTTCCCGATATATTTCTGTATCTATTAAAATACACTTTTTATTCTGTTGAAAGTAAACTTACCTTACTGATAATAAGGGACGCATGGCCTGTACATTGTTGACATTGGCGATAACAATTACGCGATGGATACACTTGCTTTTTTAGGCATATACATTTTGCAGTTCTTTTTTTTTTTGCTTTAAAGTGCAGCTCAAATCAATCTATTGTTTTGGGATAATGTACAATTATCTTAAACGAAAAACATGAATTTGACTGATTATGTTACTATAAACTTTCAGATGCATATTTCCTGTTTTCTAAATTAAATTTATAATTTTTAAGTTGGAATGAAGCAGTTCAATCAATTTCATCATACTAGGTTGAATATGCAATTTTATTCTGATCATATTTTCCTTTCTTCACTTACTCAAGAACAATACTATACTTCACCAAAAAAAAAAAAAAATGTCAAATCCGTTTGCATAACAAAACTCTTAAAACTAGTTAATACATCATGTACATTTGTACTTCAAGTCATAACCAAGAATTGATTTTAAAAGGCAATGTCTTTGAAAGCAATGCATACATTTTATGCAAAATGTTCTAGATCTGTTCTTAATTCCCAATATTTCAAGTGTTTTCGTTCTATTTCATTCTTTTTACTCATCAGTAGCTTTAATTTCTATCAGTACCAAGCCTAGGTAGATTATTGTGAAAAGCATCTCTATCGAATATTCAAAAATGCATTATTAATAAGATAATGCACAAAAACCCATAGATTTTTTTTCGTTTATTTTTTTCTATTTTGTAACGTTAATAATTTCCTTGCTTTTTCTAGCTATTGGAACAATGACGGAACAGTTTCTTGGAATTATACAGCACGTCATTTTATTGAAGGCATGAATGAAATATATGGAGATAACGAACCGTATTCAAGCTCAAAAGTCCATAAAACAATACAAAATAGGAGCAGAGCAAACACGGACCTTCAAAACATCAGAGGTGTGAATATCTCACATAGGAATTTTAGGGACCCTATCTACACCAGTGTAAAAAGTTTTTTGGACCAGGGCTAGTGGTAGATAGGCAAAAGCCATACGTGACTCAGCTAATAACAGTTAAAATTTATAGAATCTATTATATATTGTCTCCCTCGCATCAATTTACTGATACCTATTTTCTTCGCTACGATCCACTGTTCAACACCTTTTCTAGTTCATAATTATTGATTCTTCTGTCAATTAAAACTCTTGTTGCAAACTTTGATCTAGACC
The DNA here is from genome assembly GCA_003671525.1 of Saccostrea glomerata. Taxonomy (NCBI): domain Eukaryota; kingdom Metazoa; phylum Mollusca; class Bivalvia; order Ostreida; family Ostreidae; genus Saccostrea; species Saccostrea glomerata. The sequence continues at coordinate 1,118,298 of PRKT01000104.1, read as the reverse complement.
TTTCAGTAAAAAAAAAAATCAGAACTTTCCAAATTCTGTCGTCCCTAAATCACTATGCTTGCTAACACAATCTATCGCTTGGTCGAAAAATGTATTCTTGTTTCTGAACTGTTTCCAATAATAAGTTCAAGTTGCATTTGCTTCCTTGTTTGGAAAGGCTGTAAACTTTCAAGGAAAATGCAAGCGAGATAACTCTGTCTATATGCAGTACATTCAATACTGTCCAGAAAACTTCATTATTATTTTTATTTAATGCGCTCTTGTCTTTATATATGAACAGAGAAAAACGAAATCAATTTTAAAGGTTCAGATACATATATCTGTAATATGCCATATCAGTTCTTTTTAAATTAAAGGGAAAAAAAGGATCACAAAAGGCACGTAGCATCGTTTTTTAAAGGGGGCAGCCAGAGAAGATTTTTTTTTACTCACCTGAAATAGTTGACAAGCAAAAAAAAAAA